>JASANB010005234.1:0-19112 GCA_030248155.1 Sabatieria punctata | reverse complement strand
AAGCAATAACCTAAATATACGCCCGTAATACTTGACTGAAGATGGCACGTCTAAATAAGTAGTATCTCATTATGGTCTACACCGATAAAAGGCATCCACTGAGTGAGCCACCAGCCATTCTTGACATACGTGTGTATGACGTAGCAAGCAGACGTAGATTTTTACTCGATATGTATGCACGCACTTAGGTACATAGCCTTACTAAATCTGGAATAGAATCTCAAGCATTGCATCAATCGCGGTCGATCAGCCATTGTCACATTGCATCTACATAGAAAACAGAAACTGAATTGCCTTTCTGATTATTCCGATATAACCATCCAAAACAGCACCACGCTTACAAGCCACAGACTAGAACACACAGAAACGCAACGACAGTGTACACTAACTTATTACTAGCCTGCTATTCGGTGTTGAATCATAAAAACCGAACTCTTAACTCGAATCACCAGATTAAAGCGTCGCATCGCTACCAACAACAAGCTCATCAGATCACAGCACTTGCGAGCGACAGCCTCTAGGACTGGCCGCGCTCTTCGGAATCTCATAGCTCGGTCGCGTCGGTCGGGGCGACCGGTCGCCGCCCCCACATTCGGGACTGCTGAAGTCGCGCACGATAAAGTCGTTGCCACTGTCGGGCCTCCTACTGCGGTGCTGCTCCACCAAGACGTGGAAGGGCGGACTGCGGAAAGAATTGCCTTCTTCGCTGTAGGCAGAGTCGTCAGACAGTTTGGGACTGAGTTGCTCCTGACAAGGCGAGGTGCTGCCGTTAGAGCACAACTCGTAGTATGGCACTCCTCGCGAAGGAGGGTCGGGCGGAGGAAAGCTGGGCGGCGGACGGTGAGGAGAGGAGCGCGGCGCGCGCGACTCGCATCGAACTCGGCGTCGTCTATTTCAGGCACAACCATTTGGTAGCCGTAGTCGTACTGCTCTGAAACTGCTCTCTTAGACACCAACAACGCTTGTCTGTCACTAAGTTCGTGTATACGATACTGTTGTCTATTCAAATTCCAACTATAGGACAAGAACGATGAGTCAGGAGATATTTCGAGCCAGGGTTTTCCAATTACCCTGACTTTCCCTAACCACAGTACTAAAATTCCCTGACTTCTAAGCAAACTCACAAAATCATAGTAAATGTTCAAGCACCTAATTTTTGTGACTTCTTTACATCTACAGACATTTACTTACTTAAACACTGTGACACCAAATAATTTTCTAGAAACAAAGAGAGAATTTGGTTTTCAAAACACATTGATAAAGTATTCTGATCATGAAATTAAATAGTAGTTTGAAGAGGCTTGGGCGAGAAAATTTTGAAAAATTAACTTTCAAAAACGCATTCTAAAGGTATTCTCAATATGAAATTAACAGGAATTAATAATTGCAGCAGTTTGATAAGACCTGGTTCTGGTTGGGACTTGGGTCGCTGCCCAACCAGGGCATAAATTTTTAGGGCCTTGAAATACGCATTTTACAGGTATGTATTCTCAGCATGAAATTAACAGAATTTAGTACTGTTAGGTCCACTACTTTGAAGAGCATGGGTTGGGCGCTGGAAAATTCTGAAAAATTAGTCTTCCAGAACGCATTTTAAAGGATTCTCAGGATTCCTTAAGAGTTTCAGTAGTTTGAAGAAGCCTGGTTGGTTTGAATCCTACGAGAGTTAGCGAAAGACAAATATTAACAGACAAACTCACCAAACGATACGGGTTTCATAAGCAACGGGGCCGAACTGTTGTAACGCGCATCGACCTTGGTCAACGGATACAACTTCCCAGGGAACTGAAAAAACACGAATAAACAACAAACTCAATTAGACCTTCAATAGCACTTGCAAAAGCAGTAACGAAACTACTGAGTCGAGGATAAGAAGTAAAATAAGCAGCATGGTACAGTAGTAGGTAGGTAAAACTGAATGCACCACACGCCAGGCAGTTAGGCTAGAATCACCAGACAGCATTTTCGCACCTACCGAGTGTGTCTATTTTTTGGCCAATTTCGGATAAAATGACTTCTGTTAATAAAACGACAAAAAGGGCAATACGAAATTTCGTATCCGTCACACTTACAGTAGATCAAAGTACACAGTAGATGTAGGTGAGTTCTGGCCGAGCACAGCTTAGTCTAAAACCCAATGCGCACACGGGCAAAGTAAGCTAGTCTATTGTACTGTACAGTAGGCCAAAAAGTTAGTTAGGAAGGGCTGCCAGACAAACGAAAAGCTAATCAACAAGCGCCTCAGCCGGTTTGCCAATCACAAAACTTACACAATGAACTTTTGTACCCGAAAGTAGAGAACGTCTAGATAGTGAAATATTACGAGAGAACAGCAAACAACCTCCACCACTAATTCTACCAGAAGATATCGCTACTCTACACAGATCTGGGCACGTAGTACTGATAGATGTAGCATTAAAAAGGGCGGTTAAGTTTTGTCGTTAGAGTTTCTAGTGCCCATGTCTGTAGAAAGGTAATAGAACACAAAAGAAAAGGCTACCGAATGTTGGCCACTGCTGTCTGTAGAATCGGTAGAGACTGGCAAAGGACTGGAGAGCGGACTGGAAGGGTAGTCATGGCTGTAGCATCCATTCGGCATATTTCCACCGGGCACGTAGCCTGCTTTCACTGCGTCTCGGAATGCGTAATTCTGCATAAAACCGGGAATATTGTTCGTCTTGCCATTGAAGCGCGCGTAACGTCTGCGCATCTGAAATTTTAGCAATAGCCAGCTTAATTTTTCTAACATTCCAATAAAAAAGTGCGCACCTGCTTGTTCCAGAGCACGTGAAAGGCGAAGATGAAGAGGCCTTGCAAAGAATTGAGCACAGTGAACACGTAGGCCCAGATCTTAGTGCTCCGGTTCAGAAACAACAGACCAAAGGCCCAGGTCAGCCCCAACAACACAACCAAACCCGCTGCTCCCTTCAGCCACTTCCTAGAAATCCATTCGCTTCACTACACGAACATACGAAAAGAAGCGTTTCTGTCTACCTGACGTTCTCCAACGTTTCAGGGTCGTGTTTGCAACGATGAACGCCACTCAACTGTCGGCTTCTGTGTTGGAAGACGATGCAGAAGGTCATGAAGAGGAAAACGGTATTGGCCACCAGAACCACAACCACCGGACCGACGAATGCAAGAACGAAGTAGTTGTCAGCTCGCAGCCAACAATGCCGATTCGTTCCATAGCCCTCATAGTCGATGGCCAAAGACACACCCACGATTACCAGAGGCATTCCTGCAAACACTTTCTTACTGTCGGCTCCAATCTATTCCAGTTAGTTAATTACCGTATGCAAACAGATAGCAACAGATTTTCTGCCATCGCTCCATCTCGGTGTTGAATACTCGCACCAAAAGCGCGTAGAGCTGATAGCCCTCCAGCAACATCCAGGCAAAGGCGGCCAGGAAAAAGTAGTGCAGCAACGCTGCGATCACCATGCACGGCAACTGCAACACGTGGCACTGAGACAATTATACCATGCACACACACCATCTAGACCAACACCGACCCTCACTTCTAAACAATTTTGTTCGTCCGCCATGAGCTCAACTAGAAAATTCAATTTGTGCGTTTAAACTCAGTTTACTTGCTATTTAAATGGATTCTGTAGAAGATTACAGAACGAGGACATGCATACTCTAAAAAGAGCCCTTCAACGCGCCGCCTCTGCCACGCACTGTACTTGTGCAAAACTAAATATTTATGTTGGTATTAGAGTTGCAACAATAAAATTTTTCATTCCGAATTTTTTTCCTTGCATGAAATTTAGCTTGTAGGAGATGCAATGCATCAGAAGCAACTTTAAATACAAAAGCTGATACTTTGGTTCAAACAGTGTTACAACCTGAGAGTCGATATTCTACTACTTGTATGTACTTGCAGCATTGCTCACAGAGTGGCTGCTGCCCTTTATAACCTATTTTTAGGCTTAGAATAGAAATGAAATTGATAGAAATGCACTGCTAATGTATATTTGAGGCTAAATTTAGCAATTTCCCCACAAAATTTCCATACTGTGAATAAAAAGAAAAATTTTCAAAATGGGCCTTAAAAAAGCTTTTAAAAAAGGCGTAACGACACTAGTTGGTACGGCCTTAGGGCAGTAGAAAGAAAGAGCAGCACTCACTCTCCACTGGACCAGCGGGCTTCCGAGGATGAACAAGAGCTCGGCGACCATGAGAGCGAAGCAGAGGTTGGAGTGAATGATGGCGCGGTCGGGATTGGGCGTGTCGACCAGACAGAAGGCCACCAGCGTTATGAACAGACAGACGATTGAGACGGCGCAGCCGATGTAGGTGATGACGGTGAGGGCGATCTCGTCCTGCGGCTCCAGCTCCACTCCGTGCACGTCCATCAGCACTGCGAAGTTGGTCAGGTGGTCGCAGGCGCAGACCGTGTGACTGGCGTTGTGCTTGGCCACCGTGCACCCGCGCTCCGACCATTGGCCGAACTGACCCTCACCACCGTCCCACCAGACACAGGTCGGGTTGGACAAGGTCTCGTTCTGAAAGTTGATTGGTCGCGTTAAAAGTACAGTATAATGCAGTCACTCGAACGAAGGCCTTATCGCGAGAACGTTGGCTACGGTATCACTAACTTACCCTACGTAAGTACCCGTCACAAGGATGATAAGTAACGGTACCATATTTGGTATGACAGTCAGGCACTTAACGCCCTTTATGGTACCGTCACCATATATGGTACCCCCACGTTCGGGGCCTGTGGTGGTGGTACCATCTAAGGTACGGGTACCGTATATGCTGCCGTCACCATATGGTACCGGCACCATTATGGTAGCCCCACGTTCGGGGCCTGTGGTGGTACCATATATGGTGCCGGTACCACAAACGGCGTTAAGTGCGTGACCGTATAAGAACCATGATGCTCCCAGAAGGTTTCGAAAGTAATCATACTGTACCCCTTGTATTGTGCAACTTGCTTGACATTAATACCTTGGTAGTGAGAAAGGTGATAACTACAGGATCTTGGCTGCTGACCGGCGTAACGTCGTCTACAGTAGCTGTGAGTACGCGAGATGCCACTACTCTCTGCACAGCTACAGTATGACCGTCGGCGTCCTTGAGGTACCGTACTCCCGGATTCATGAAGTCTGACAGCTTCTCGAACGAAACGAACACCACTTTGGCTGAGTCTAGAGAAAAGTTAGATAGACCACTGACTCAGCAAATACTCTTACTACCTTTGTCCGTTTTTCCCTGTAATATGGTCTTCGGTATTTCAACCGAATCGAAGCTCGGGTCGTAAAGACTGAGTGAAGGAAAGCGCACGTATTCAGAGACCGGCACTACATGAGCCTCCAGCACTAAAACAATCAGTCAATAACAAAGAGTATTGCGCAGACAACTTACAGATGTTTGCCGTTTGTCGAGTGACTGTCGGGTCGCCCAGCTGCATATTTCGTGTCAAGAGCCTGCCGTTTTGTTCCACAGCCTGCATGAGTCTAGTAGAAGACTGGATCTGTTTGGCATCGGGCAGATCGGTCCACGACGGCATATTGCGCACGGTCAACAGATTGTTTGCCGCATCAACAACACCCTAAAGAATCGAGTAAGCATCTTACTTATGTAATTACATTAGATTACTTTCGACTATATATCAGTCAGTCATATACACAAGGAAAGTTCAATGTATACTGTACCTTGCTCAGTTCTGTTGCCAAGTACTTCTGATCTTTTGGTCTTCGCTGCGAAAGAACTCTGTCGGCCTGATCGAGCAAAAGTTCAAGAGCGGTAGCAGTTGCGAACGTATCTCCGCCGTACAGGGCGTTGTTGCGTGTTTTCTGCTGAAGCATCTGCGCCACATCCAACACCTCGCCCTCGCTGCGAGCACCATCAGCTCTGGCCACCACCTCCACAGCCCACTCCGTCGTACAGAGCGACAGATCAGGGTACTCCGGCACCCACGCACCTTGCTTGTTGCATCGCCACACGGCGAAACCTGAAACGGTGGCCGTTTCCAAGCGTTTATACTTACAACAACTCTCACACAGAGACTGTGATTAAAAGGACAATCTATACAAGGCAAGAATGGGCGAATGACTAGACCACGGTTGCTGGGTAGATTTGGTATTTTATGTTTGAAATACAAAACTTACGATCAGGATTGTTCGGGCAACGCGTTTTGGCGTTGTGTCCCACGTCGGTCTCCGGCCAGTTGATATCGCGAACCTTGACATTCGGACAAGTCTGGGGCGTTTCGGGCTGCTTTGTAGTGGTGCGAACCCAACTGGCCGATTGCTTATCTGTCAGTGGGATTGTCTGGGTCACTGTTTTCAGTCTACAACTTAGAATGTGAGGACAATTCTAGTCCATAAACTATAAACAACCTAGACGAGACTCCTTTTTTAGTACTCGAAGTCGCTTCGCTCGACGATTTAGGTTTTTTTGTAGTTGTAGTGGTAGTTGTTGTCGGAGCGGCGGTGGTCACTGAAAACTCAACAATATAAGCCTGCTGCTGCTGCTTGAGTTGCTAAACGTATAAAAATGTGCTCGTGCCCAGCAGTCCATCACCAACAGAAAACACATAAAAATCGCATTTTAGGGGTTTGGCAATAAGAACCCAACACCTCAGCAAAACTGAAAAACCCAAGCAGACCTTTGCTGTCGGAGCAGTTGTATCCGACCTCCAAGTACTTGTAGGTATTTTTGCAGGGATCTCCTCGAAATGTCTGCGAGTTCACCTGCACTACGCAGTCGCGTCGGTTCTCGCATCTAAACTCAGCACAAAACCGAATACAAGCAAGAACAGGGACATTGGCTATAAACGAAAAAACATTGAACTGATAATTGCGGCTTAGTTGCATGGAACGCGGACAAAACTACACGTGGTAAGATGCTAAAAAGAATGCTTGCTGAAGAAGCCAAGTGCCGAGCGTGTGCCACAACAACTCCCGATACCTTTCTGAATGCACCGGAAGGTAACTTCCAGGTATTTGACAGTTTCAGGGCAATTATCCTGGAAGACTTTGTCGGTAGCCGGCACCACGCACTGGCTCGCGCCGTCACAGCTAAACTGGCATTGTCAGACATGAGCCACTGGCACAAGTGCTACTCTTTGTTTGTATTGTATGGTAAAGTAAAGTGAGCTGGTGCGCACAAAAATGCTCATAAAAACCGGTCAAGGTAAGAATCGATCAACACATTCTAGGCGGCCCATAAATCTTCGGCGAGGGCCCTCATTTGCACCTCGAAAAATTACGACCCACGATGATCGTATCGAAAAAGTCATTCGGCCAACTCGGAGACGCGACGTCGCGCGCAGATAACCGACCGTCATCTGTAACTATTAGACGGGGCCTTTCGGCGCGCTTCGGGCAGAAAATGTCAACACGCTCGGGCGCTGATACCGAGTTCATCTGCCCACCGGTGATGCAAATGTGCCATAAGAGACGGTCTGGAACCGACCAGGTGGCTAGTTAGCCGTGACATCAGACAGTTTTCCCATAGCCCCGAGGGTCCCAATACAATGCTCACTCGTCAACCATCTATCATTGGCAAGCCAAGCGCATCTGTTGTGGTTTTGCGACCAAAAATGCAATTACACTCAAAAATCTGCACCCCCTGCTGTAGCTACTTGCTTACGGCTTGGCTTGGTTCGCTCTTCTAATTATTTCAACTTCCTCTCCACTAATCTATAGGCTTCGGTCACGCAGTAGCAGAGCAGATTTGCGGATTAGGTTGTGCGAAATTGCTAGTTACTAGCCGCCGAAACAAAACTGCCCTTTCGGTCAGTGCCTAATCCGACAGGGACCAGAGTTCATGCCTCCACCGGCAGGTGAGAAGCGGGCCGAGCAACGATGCACGAAATTCGAGCGTGTTCACCCATTTGCTGCAATGGGCGGTCCGGCCCAAGGGCCATTAGCGACAATGGACGAAACCTGACCCAGACCAACAGGTGACAAGTGAATTTCTTAGGTCGAGCTGAGGCGTAATGGGATAAAGCGTTTATGATCTCTCTGTCCCCACCATTGTCTCAGCAGGCAGGCATTGTCCGTTAACGAGCAACATTAGACTCGTAAAAAGTTGTGCACAGTCTGTCGGGTGGGGGTCATAAAAATCAGGCAGTTTGTAGCGTGAAGGTTACCAGGCGCCCATACACAGACGACAGTCCCTCGCGTCTGGTTTAGATCTGGCGATATGGTGATGACTTATTTATGACCCCATTTATTTAGTGCCCCTGTCGCTCGGCTGAGGCAATCAGCAGCTAATAAAAGCGACAAAAAAGCGCATCGCCTGTCAATCTAGCCGATTTTATCGCGCGCTAAACCTCAATTTTGACGTGCCCAAAAAGCAGCGGTCATTTCGAGGCCGCAGGAAACGACCTTTGAGGCGATTCAGAGCGGTGGAAAAATCGCCCTTTCGCACGACAGCCTGTTGCGTGACCATTGGCGACCTTGTATGGTTTCGCTCAAATTACGGTACTACGCTCATCTGTTGGATTACACGCTTGCATGACTGTGCGCCTAATCATGCGAGACTGTACAAAAAGCATGCACATGGCTCTTGTTGCGCCTAAACCTACGGTTTTTCAATGAGATTCAGAGTCTAGTAGTAGCAGTAGTAGTACGGAGTACTAAAATATTCCAAACTGGTGGTCAGGGGAGCCATGTTCACGCATGAACGAGTCAAATGTCAATGGAAATATAGGCAACACCTAGCCAATCTATACTCTATTGCATTTCGGCGCATCTCTCTCACGCATAATCCGGCCATTTCACGCAAGACACCAAGTGGGCTAAGCGCGGATCCGAACACAAAAGCGAGAGAGTTCATTTTTGTACAACGACCTCAACTAGCCGTTAACTACCTCAAGATTTCCTGGGTGGACAAGGTCTTTCTTTGGTCACTTCGACCTGACCGTCGGTCGGCCCAAGGCGCATCAATCAAAGAGGGCCGCCACCGCAAACAGCCATGCATAAGTGATAGATTTTACGAGCCGCCCTGCCACTTTTATGTCCTGTTCTCGCCTACTTCTCAAGCCTACTTGCATGATTGCAGCCGAGTGTGACTACATAAACGGTCTCTCTCTGCCTTTGTTAGCGCACACACACCAGACTTACCGCTCTTTCATCACCGACAGAGACTGGTCACTGTAGCACTGATGGTTGGCCCAGTTGTCGCCATTTTCGTTGCAGACCAACACCGAGAACCGGCCGTAGTTAGCTCTGACGATCTGGATGTACTGTCCTTCCGAGCAGTTCAAGTGAGCGTTCTTGCCTTCGCAGGTCTGCAGCGTCTTTTCGGCTGAAAACAGACATTGGCTGAACGCACGGTCCCCAGGTGTCCGGACTGGAATTGACCGCTAGTAGCCAGTAGCTAGCCAATGCCACCCGATGTGCAAGTTAAATGCCTGAGCGAGCTGCGCAGTGTGCAATGACCAAATTGAACGTAATAGAATTGTGTTTACAGGAGGCTAACGGGCACAGCTAGCCGTAAACAACGGTGCGCGCAGCGTCTGGCGCAATGGCCCGGCTAATAATGCGGTCAGGAAGCCTGGAGTCAAACGGTCGCAAATGAGATGAGTGGGCTTCGGAAACATCCACTCAAATTGGATTTCCCGCCCAAATAAGCCCTCCCCCAAGCAAGATGTTGTTGTGTAACCTGACGACAAAAAGCTTTAGTCAGCGGCAGCTAACGGTGGACAGCTAGAACGGGTCGTGTTTGCTTTGAAACGAGTGCATCAAAATTCGAATACAAGACACCCGAGCCTGCTCAAACAATGACTAAGAGTCGGTGGCGGTTTGGTGACAGCACGAAGCGGTTACGGTAGTAGCTAAGCCGCTCCCAGGGGCGCGACGCACGGTCTAAGCCACCGGAGCCATGTGCGACTACTTTGTCCTTCCCGACCCTTCAATCTGTACAAACAGTCACGGTAAACATAAACTGCAAATTGCCCATATACAGTGTCAACACGTCGACGGGAAATCGCTTCGACGACCTGACAATTAATAGTCTGCGGTACCTGTGAGTGCGCGTCTAAGCCTAACGCCGGCAAATAAGCTACCAGGCCGGGCGGCGGCAGATCAAAAAGCCGACAACGCCCAGACGACAAATCCGATCGCAAAGCACCATATACGGCCGCACAGGAGCTAAGCTCACCGGCGCTTGTTTGCATAACCGGCGGTCGCCCACGTCTGAGTTATCAGCCGCCGCTTATCTGTGTTTGTGAGTCAAAAATGAAGGTCGTGCGAAGAAGGAGCTAACGTGAAAGAGGCTCGTTAGGAGAAAATAGAAACCGGCACCGTCTCCAGGGAGTCCCCCGATGTCCACTCCAATCACAATCATGGCAAATTAGCTACGCAGTACAGGTCAAGTCAATGAGATGATGGAAAATGGCCGTCGCCTAATTATTTATGTTTAGTAGGCATATGGACTGTCGGTTTCTCTTACGTCAGCCGCTCCAAAAAGCAGTCCATTCCTAATTAACGGTCCCTTCGTTGGCGTCTTAGTATAATAGGATTCCAACGCGCTCACGCCCGGCAAACGAATTTAGGCAGAAGCCGTGTGGCTCCGGCCGACCAGCGCTGATTAAAACCGAGGCTGCCGATGTTTTAGGATGATGAGGCAGCCGTAATTAGCGCCCTCAAAGTTGAGACTAAATTACTCACATTTGGTCTCGGCTTGAATGGTGGCAATTGCCAGAGTCAGCAGCGAGAGCGTAACTCCTCTGGGAAGACGCATGGCTGGTGGCGAACCTGAAACAAAAGGAGACAGATGACTTATTTGTTGGCTAAATAGCTGCATTCGGCCGCTACACACCTGTGAGCATTTATCGCAGATCTAATGACCCTTCACTGTACAAACAATGTGGTCAAAAGAGCGTATGAAACCGGGCTCGGCCGTATGTCGCCTCTGGGGCGGCGGCACGTCTATAAAGGTCGGGCCAAACGACCGGAACGAACGAGAAAAGATGGGATTTTGGGTAGTCTCGGCCTATACACTTTAGCGCACGTACAACAAGTTACGCTGGATGCAATGTTCATGAATGATTCAAGCAAGCGGCCTGCGGAAATGGAGCCAAACTTTATCGACGGGTCTTTTTATAGATAGCAACTGTTTGCACTGGCTCAGATGTTACTTAGTTTGGTAATGGCAGATATAAGCGGGTGTCGATCGAGCCAATCATGACTCCGCCAACTCCCCCCGGCCTCCAGCTCGGCTGGTAATTCGAGACAATTGTCAATTTGTCGACGGGAGGTCCGATCGACCAAGAGCAGCGGTCTCCAAAAAATTGGGCGGCCAGTGTATTTTGTTCTTCTACGAAATAATCCGGCAGACACAAAGACTAACCTGTTCGTAGGACTGAGCATTCGGCGGCTAAGAAAGCTCTCGTGAACCGGCTCTCAGACGACGATTACACACACTGAGAGAAAGAGAGAATGCTCTTGGCTAGGGATACTCGGCGGCCAGGGGGCGGAGCCAATCGGGCCCGCGCGTTCATTGGCCGCCACTCAATTGTTTGGCACGACACGCCGGGGGGTGACTGGGGTAAGTGGAGGCGCCGAGAACCCAAACAATCGGGGCAAAGTTATTAAACTTTGAGACCTGACTGCCAACTCATCATCGCTGGAACAGTTAAGCCGGCCGCCCGGCTAGCACGCATCGTCAGAAAAACGCAAACGCCCATACAGATAAGGTTTTTGTTGCTGAGCTAACGCCTTCACTCTGGGCCGCATAGATAAAGCCTGGAAATTAGAGAACGAGCACGGTCGGGCTTTTATTGCGCAAAACTCCATGCATGAACGAACGACGAGACGTTGGCGCCGAAGAAAAATAAAAACCTAATGCTGCGCTGGCAATAAAAATGCGCTCAACAGATGGCTAGGCGGAATTGTAGTACAAAATTATCGTTGGGCGATTTGGGAGCGTAAATCAGCTGGCCAGACCTTAATTGAAGTGTATGCGGGCGTGTGCTCCTCAAAAGGCCGACACCTCAAGGCCGTTTCTCCCCGACTGCACCGTCAAAGAATGGGTGGCGACGGCGGAAAGTTTTATGACATAATTCACTGGTCACTTGGACGTTTTGACGCCAGAAACAGGTTCGCCTTCGCTCCTCCCAAAGAGAGCGGGGCTCAACCAAAATCCCCGGTACAGTACAAAGCAAACATTTAGTCTGCTAATGTGTTAATTGGCCGTCTATGAAAGGCCTACGATTGCAGGTAGACTGAAAGCAAACGAGAGAAAGCAGCAGCAGCTGTGCGGCAGCCCACAACTGACCTCTAACGAACCATTGTTCCAGCGCTAACTGGGACCGCCCGCAGACCAAATGCTCACCTGCCTGAAGGGAGCGAATCAACGATAAATAGACGACACTGACTTACACTCGTTAGCTTCTGTTGTCTAGCTGAAGCACCATTTATCAAATTGCGCTTACGAAACACGAACGTACATACACGCAATCCTATTTCTAGAGATTCTACTACAGCTCTAGTTGAGTTGCTGTTGTTTTCTGTTTAGCTAATCCTAAGTTGATGGCGGTGGAAATTGATTGGAGTATCAAGGGAATCCAAACCGGCGTGAAAGTTTTAATCAGTGAAGTAATTAAGCCGTGTAATTGGACAAGGTAGTCATGGATACTGGAACCTCGTTCGTGACTGTCCACGCAACCACGACACGACGTCTTGTCATGACCTATGAGCAAAGTTCTAAAGACATGTCAGAAAAACCTAGTGCACCTTACCAACAGCTGTATGTACTTCCTACGTACGTTACGTAGGTATGTACATAAACAAAGAAACGTGAACCGGAAAATTTTCGGGTCAGTGACCTGAGATTTGATAACTAGAGCGAAAACCTCGTAAGGGAGCTGTGATGAAGTGGTTTCAAAATTTGGACTTCAGCATAAGTGCATAACACATTTAACATGAATTTTTTCAGAAGGCCAACATGTAGAAAGTTAACGGGAAGGGAAGGCGTTCATGTTTTGCAAAAGAGAAATAATTCTAAACAGACGTTTAAAAACACCAATGGTTTAGCTGGCTTAGAGAGTTAAGTAGCAAAATGCCAAAAGAGTCTTCGATTGCCGCGTCATTGGCTCAGTGGGTAGCTCGCTGCCTCTGAGTCACGGCGGTCCCTGCATCCCTAGCGGTTGTAGTGGTTCATCCTCTCGGCGCGGCAAGTTTCTTGCTGCAAAGAGTTGGTCGTCGGCACAACGCTCCACCCAGGCCACCGAAAACTGGTTACAGTGAGTAGGTAAATTGGGAACCAACTGGATCTGCCGTTGCACCGAAAGCCGCTCCAAAAAGCATGCCGCGTTGGAGGGAAGATCAACGACGTCAGGAGCCGTCTGAGAAACCAGCAATAAGGCCAATACGTACCGGTTTGGTTACGCCGGGCGGCCGTTGGGAGCTGTCAGCACCATGACGTCACCACGCCAGGCACTCTCTTAGTACCTGGCGCCCAACAGCATGGCTTGAGTGGCTTGGCAGTGAAAGAAGGGCAAACGTCCGAGATGACGATATCACGGGTAACGAAATGGACCGTGCAGGTCTGATCGTAGAGCTGTACATCGTATGGCCCCCCGCCAGATCGGATCGGATCGGAGCCTTCGATTTTTTAACGAATCCCCAGACTTCAATTTTCTATAGAATAAACTTCAGATGAAAAACCGATATTTCTCAAAGGTAAAAATTTTTAATAACTAAACTTCTTAAGATTGTTCCGATTTTTAGCTTATTTGTTCTTCTTAGCTCCTCCGTTGGCTAGGGTGCGTTTTGACAGATTTAGAGCAGCTGAGTCCATTCTATGCTACGATCAAGGCTATTCATGCGACTGTGACACGTGTTCAGCAGCTTATGTTGCTAACAGAGCCACCATTAGTACTTGGTGTCAAAAGCTCTATGGACGATAAACGCCATCCTGTGTGTGTGGCGATTGGTCTCAGTAGTTGTTTAGGTTTTCATTTATTTTTTCCAGTTTTTCTAACTAAGTCAAGCTCTTTTATCTTTAGTGTGCTGTCTCAGTCTACTGTGTCTGCAAAGTGACAATTCTTCAGGAACAACAAAAATTGTTGAATGCAGTCGCGGATGTGCTTTGATAATCCAAACAAACAGTAAGCTAGGATGTGCGGTAGAACAACCACTGGATCAGTAGTGTGACCAGAGGTGTAGGGTGGGTACCTAGGAAGGAAAAACTAAACAAAAACAAGTGAAACGAATAAATTATGACCTGTACCTGTCTATTTTATGGAAAGAATGCTTTTTTTAAATGCGTTTTTGAAGGCTATTTTTTCGAAAATTTCTTGTCCTGACCTCTTTAAACTACTAAAACTGTTAATTTTGTCAATTTTACGCTCCGATACTGTTATTTTACTGGTGGTTTTTTATTTTACTATTTACTGAATTTACTACAAATTCAGAGTCCTTCAATTTAATTTTTGTTTTTGTTTTACTACCAAGCAGCTCAGATTTTACTAATTTTTGTTTTACTAATAATTAATAATTTTACCGAATTTACTATTAGTTTACTACGATTTTTCTCAAGAACTTTAGAGACAAAATGAGTGAAATTCGACTGACGAAAGTGCGCCCCACATCTTTTATTGCAAAATTGATCAAGAATTTGGCTGGAATTCATAAAAAACTAGTAAAATAGTAATAGTAAAACTTTCATTTTACTATATGACGGTCTTTGTTAATTTTATTTTATTTTTACTTTAATATTGGCTCTTAATTTTACTTTTTACTGTTATTTTACCACTATTAGTAAAATACCACTAATATTACTAATTTTTGTTTTACTATACTATAGTAAAATAACAGTAGCTCCGAATACCTTTTACTTATATGCGTATGCGTTTCTGAAGGCCAATTTTGCAAAACTTCCTCGCCCTCTGGCCCAACCAGGCAACTTGCAAAATTTTACACCCCCTTTGCAAAATCTTGGGTACGCCATTGATTCTGACTGTAGGCGTTAATTAAAGTTTCCTTCGACCTTCCAGTAATGCGATGTACTCGTTCGTGTACTCAGAAAACGCCCTTCTATAAAAATGTAAAATAAAATACGTAGTCCACGTTGCTACTCATTGGTCTTTACAGAGAGTCAATTCATTTTGGAGTGCGGTAATACTGATTCGCCATTATTGTATAACAATTGTTAAGACAGGGTGTTTAAAAATTAGTACAAAAATAAATGTCTACCATTCCGAGTAAATTATAGATCAGGCTGAAACTTTGAAGAAAGTAACAGATTTTGGTGGTACTTTGTGTAAAAATTTCTGATTTCATGCGCAACATTTACTCTTTGTATAAAAAATACAATTTGGGTAAACTTTCCAACGTCAACAAAAATTCGCTATTGTAACAAACATTGAAATAGAGGTAATATTGCTCTTCGGTGGACCGGAAATAGAAAAGAGACTTACAACACGTGAATTTGGTCGTTACCGCCCAGATAAGTTGATAATTTGACCACTTTCAACATTTGTTCAACAAAAGCAGACTCATTGACGTTCTTGACGTTTTACCCAAATTTGATTTTTCATCAGTAAAAAGTGTAACTGTTGCAATAAAACGCTGAAATTTTAACACAAAATATGCGACTAAATTCGGGTACCATCATCCATCCATGTTTTATCTTCATTGGCAACTGCACTGTAGCTCTGCGCCGAAATGGCAGGTACATAGTACATATACAATGTAGGTCGTCTTCGTGCTAATTTTTACTAAGAGTCACTCTCTGAACTGATCGAGTCTTCCTTCGCCCTTTGCCCTATTCAGACCCGAAAATTGAAAGTTGAGCGTGGAGAGCTGACAGTTGGCATACTAATACAGTACATATTGATAAGTTATCAATGATCTGCAAACGATTTCCAAATTTGACGCTTCAGTCCTGAGATAGAACCCTCTGAAAGTCGGCTAGCTTAACTATGGGACCAATTTATCAAAAATTGAATTGGATTGTTGATTCCTAAAGTATTCTAAAAGTTATGTAAAAGCCCCAATGTTTAAGTCCAAAGTCTCATTAGTGCAGTAGAAATTCGATTTTGAAAAAATTGGTCCCATAGTTACTGTAAGCTAGCCGATTTTCAGAGAGCTCTATTTCAGGACTGAAGCGCCAAATTTGGAAATTGTTTGCAGGTCAACGATAACTTGTTAATATGTATTAGTTTGAAAGCTCTCAACTCTCCACACCCAACTTTCAATTTTCGGGTCTGAATAGACTGGATCGGTTAAGAGAGCGACTCAAACATCCTGTCTTGTAGTAGGTCAAAGGTTCACAGATGCCGAAACTAGAATTGTAATTATAGGAGACGAAGTGTCTGTTTGGGAAAGAAGAGATTGCGCCGAAGTACAACCGTTTCTTCCAAACGAAATGAACTCATGTGCATTCACCTATCACGGTCAACTTTACGTAAATATTTGCGTGTGTGATACAGACTTCTGCAACAACGTCAGCGCTTATGAAGCACTCGACCGGTTAACGCAGTAAACTTGTCCGAGCTGTTCAACTGGCAGTACTACCGTACCGTACACACAGTACATAAATACATCGTCCGGAAAAATCTGGAAGGCAGGGTCTGAGCCGTACCGGAGTATCCGGTACACTAACTGGCATTTAGCATTTTGGCTGACAATAATCTGATCCATACATGTCATGTACTAGGGGGGTTTGGGGGGGTTACCCCCCTGCTGGAAAGGCCAAACCCCCCCTCACCCCCCCCCCCCCGAGACAGGTTAAGGGACCCCTCCCCTGACCAAAAAATACAAGTACTAGTAGTGGCTCCAGTATTAACAAACTGGGTCAGAAATCACTAATTTTTAGCCTAAAATTCACTTGAAAAGCCTTTGGAAACCGAATTTGGCGTTTCCACTGCTGATATTTAAGAAAAATCGGTGTTTTTGGAAGCTCTTTTTGTCATTTTTTGCTTGTTTTTAGCTTTAAAACGCTATTTGGCAGCTTAAAATAGCGATTTTTAGCGTCCTTACTGAGAAAAACGTGCTAAAAACGCATTTCTAGGCGTTTTGGAGCTTTTTGAAATTTGGGACCCCCCACCTGGGCGAACCCCCCCCCCCCTCGACACCCCACCTGAGGAAACCCCCCCCCCCTACCCCCCTCCCCCCAGGTCGGCCCGGAGCTGTTACATGTATGATCTGATCCAGTAGTGTACCCGGGTACACTATTTGGCATTCAGCGAAATATCGCCCAGAACTGCGTGAAGTTTAGGTTTATCAACAAAAATCAAGAACTGCACATTAACAAAGATTGCCTGTGTATTTTCGGACATCTTTGGAAAGCAGACTAGCACACGACAGTAGGTTTATACAGTTTTCCCTGCTAAGATAAACCCAGGAGAACCAGCAAACGGTCTATGTTCTCTTCAGTAGTTGTCTTCAATAGTTGACCTGCTTCACAAATGTGGTGTGTGGTAGGATTAGGATATATGTACAGTATATTTTAGAAATAAACAGTTGCTTGAACAAATTAATAAAAATTCTTATTGTTGGGCAATTAAAAAGAAAGAAATATGTAGAATACATCTAAGTGCGAAACAGCATAGCAACAGAAACATAAAAAGTTAGTTATGATTAAACGGACTACAGAAAGAACAGTTTGTATAATTAATTGCTGTTTCTTGAAAGTTAACGGTTACGCGGCCGCTACACCGCAGCGCACTTAAAAATTTGTTTCAAAGCGTTCTCCTACGTAGCGCACCATCTAAACAATGCCGCGCTGACATGAAACCTATTTCCAAATAGTGTACCCGGGGTACACTATCCGGCACTAAGTGCCATATACCCCGGGTACACTATCTGGGGGGTACCCTATGCAGCACTCTCCGGTACTACACGGAGCGGAAATCGGCCGATTTTCAAAAAATGTCTGAAAATCATTGTATAATTAAAAATCGCCGAAAAATTTCGGCTCTGGAGGGGCCTGGGGTCTGGAGTCGAAAGGAGATGTAGAGCTTTTGTCAACAGGACAGATTTATGAGCCAACTGTGAGCCTAATATGCAAATTACATGGGGTCAGAGGTCAAATTTGGAGTAACTTTTTGGACCGAACATAAAAACATCAATTTTCAACGTACAACGTCCTGTTTTTTTAAACAATAGACCGTTTCGCAAGCTATCAAATGAGCTTACCGCGTATTTCTCTCTTCACTACACAATACTTGTAACAGCTTTTCTGTTTTTCTCACTTTCCCGAAAGTCACATTTTTGGTTGTAGAACCAAAGTGGCCGGGACCCCATGAAGTTTTTTTATTCATAAGATAGGCCGTCAAGATAGCTTCATTTTGATACATAACATTTGCTGTTTCAGCGGGACCTAAGTTGTCAAATTTGCCTTTGAATGTTGACAGCCAAACTGAAAATTAGGCTAAAAATTAGTTCAACTTGGCTTGAGACAAAACAAGACCATCGACTACTTCATTGCGCTGCAGATGGTGTGTGCAATCGGAAATGTCTACCAGCTTGTTCAGGAACAGCTGCTCAGCCGTGCAGAGCCCAACCTAGAGGAATTCGCCAACCTACTCCAAGCTGCTGAGACTGCTAGGGCAGATCAGTCAGCCATTGCGGAAACATCAAACACCCTCCACGTTTCCAGATCCTCTATTTCTGCTATTCACAAGTCAGCTAGAAGCAAGCCACCTGTCAAGAAGAACAAGGGACAGCAACAATCACCTCAGCAATCGCGTAGTCAACCTCAGAAGTCTAACACCAAGTGTGGATACTGTGGCTACAATCTACATACATCGCGGAAGCAGTGCCCAGCCCGTGATCAGACATGCAACTTATGTGGTATCAGAGGACATTTCCAGACCGTGTGCCGTCAGAGGACCCGTCAGGGAAAGTTTCAACCAAATCAGTGGGTTCAGTCTCAATCGGCGCATTGAAGCAGGCCTTCTCAACCACCACTACAACCTGCTCAACTGCTCACCTGTGCTGTGGACAGCCAAGCCGACATATCTGGTCTGCCAGAACTGCTGGTACACCAGATCTTCCCAGGGATCCAGACAACACCTACTGACTGCAGATTGCGCAACTTCGATTGCAGCAGAATCAATGCCAAGGACGTTTTGAGAACGTTTCCTTGCAGAGTCAGCTACTTGGGCCGCTCAGCTCAAGCTCTCTTCTATGTGCTTC
>JASANB010005233.1:0-21602 GCA_030248155.1 Sabatieria punctata | reverse complement strand
AAAAAGTGACCGTAAATTTGGGCATTTTCCAGATAAAGGGCCAGGTCTTATAAGTGGAAAACTTCGGTACTGATCTATACCAATTTCAACATACAAATCTCAAATGTACATAGCTGTAGAGATTACCTATGATAATATAGCCAAACATCATTATAAGCAGTCTAGGCTGGTTGGGCACCAAATCGCCCAACCCGATCGTGCTGAAAACAGACAGTATACAGGGTAATACAGATAACATAACAACCCACCAGATTTTTCGCTGTAGCAACAGTAAATCTAAACAGATTTGAATGAATTTTCTAGAATGAAAGATAACTAAATTCTTGAAAGATTGATGGAGTTAGTTTTCATTAATATGCTCGGCTTAGTTCCAGAGTTATTTGCCATCAAAGTTATAACAGTGATTTTGGCATGGACAAGAGGTACTGAGAGAGCTACTGGTGACACGCTCGCCAGCTTACTTCACCACTAAAGTCTAAGTGTCTCAGCAGCAGCAACGGCAACAGAATGATAAAAATCGTTCTTGATCACTGTGAAAATCACTGTTTTTATTTTGAGGCAAATAACTCTGGAACTAAGCCGAGCATATTAATCAAAATTCCATCAATCTTTCCATGTTTTATTTATGTTTCATTCAAAAAAGATTCATTCAAATCGGTTAAGATTTAACATTGCGAGAGCAACAAGTCTGCTGGGTTGCTTTTTGACTGACCCATCTTTCAAGCTACATCTACCACAGCTCTGCCTGCAACACCCAACCGGACCACTTTTCAATCTCGTTTCCGATTTTTCTGGGACGCAATTCTTGTGCCAATTTCAGGAACGAAAGTTGCTATATTTGCTTTTCATACAGCTATTTCTGTTGTAATTGAGCGGAGATTAGCACTTTTTAACTTTTTTGCTCGAAACTTGCATATTTTTGACAAATTGCAGCTAAAAAATCGCAATTTTCGGCTAAAAATCGTCAAAAATCGCTGATTCGGGCTGAAATACAGCTAAAAGTGCTGTTTTACAGGCGATTTTTGCAATATTTGAGTCTGAAATAGCAAAATAGCAAAAACAAATTTGCTCAAAAATTACTTGCCAGAAAATCGGACGGGGCTCGGAAAAATCGTCTCGGGGGGTACCATCCGGGGGTCTGGTCTAAGTCGGATAGGGGCAGACCGCCACACGACCCCTGTGACATGTACTGCATGCTTTCAGGTAACAGGTATAACCAAAGAAGCACACTGGTTTTCAGTCGGCCGTTGAAAAGCTTCTGTTCGTTAAACGACCAACATTCGGACAACATTCTGACCCCTTGATTGTGACGATTGCTTTTTACATTGCCTTACAGAAAAATTGGCTCTAAACATTTTTGGGATATTTTTTTGTCCTAACTGAACTCAATCGGCATTTTGAGCGAATGTTGGTCAATTTTCAAACAGTTTCGGCACAGGATTTTAGCATGGACGGAAGCTCCTCCAGTACGTGAGTGTAAGCCGGCTGAGGGGTTAAAGTGACTACCTCAAAGAGATGAAGAAGAAGTAGAAAGTTTCTATCTTGGACCAGGAGGCACTCCAGAGGGAAAAGATGAAGACGCCCAGAAATATCCAGACCAACACCAGCCCCACAGCCACTGGCAGGGGCAAGTCGAATATGTGCAGTTCTGCCTGCTCCTTCCGCTCCACCCGTCTGATGTCCTTCATCGACTGCTTCGTGCAGTACCTGCAACCTCTTCCTCAACTGCATGTCTACCAATTCAAACTTTCTATTTCATATCCTATGGTATGGCATAAAGTTGGCCATTTGAATTCGATATGGTATGGTATAGTACTAGCTAAATTCAGTTTGAATTTGGTTGGTATGATGTTGGTATGAATTTGGTACAGTAGTGGTAGTTTGCTGTGATAATGTCATAGAAGCCTTTGCAAATTATGCTCAATTCACCTTTCTTGACTTTTTTTCCAATCAAAATATGCAGAAAGGATTGGGAATATATGTTGAGGCATTTGAAGTGTTAAATATAGCCAACAAGCTAGTACTAAAATGGAAAGGCCTTACCAAAATAATAATTCTATTAATTTAGTTTTTCATAACAAAATTTTTCCTTAAACAAAAATTGAGTTTCCTCTCATCAAAATTCTCTCATATTTACGATATGAATGACTGAATACATATCCGTGCTTGTCAGACCGTAAATTAATGAAACGCGGTCCGCATAAATAGGGAGATCATTACTTGTGCCGATTAGTGTTTTGATTGTGTACATTTTTGGCCTTTTTTTGTTCCAAAATGGCCACCGTCCTTGGGCTTGTTCGAATATTGTTATGTTTATGCTTAATCGATAGCTAATCGTCATATCTACCCATATGCCCGTGGGCAGACATATCTGTCAGAGGACTGGAATGCCACGATTGCTTTAGTTAGGGATGTCGAAATCGCGCATTTTCATTCTTTTTGTTTTTTAATTTGTTGTTCAAGGATCTCTAAAAGTAAATGCGCCGAAATATGCATCTAAGGTAGGCCTACTCACAAAGTAAAATTGGCAGCTATCTTTAAAAAGATGACTGAGAAAACTTATTTTTTCTATGTTTTTCATAGTGATTATTTTCGTTTAAAAAGGGCCACCGTCCTTGGGCGGACTCGAATGCTATGATTGTTTTAGTAAGTGGGGGTTCCGGGGGAAATCGGCCGATAAATCGATGAAGTAAGGCGATATGACGAGCGCGTAATCTGATATAGCATGCAGTAATTGGTTGTGGATGTGCTGGTGCATAAAACAATAATGAACAAGTAAAAAGTAGTTGTTTGATACCGGATTTGGTCATGTTTGTTAAATATTTACAATTTGGGTGCGCACGTTTTACAGAATTTGTTCGAGACCAAAAACACGTATCTAAGGTAAAGCTGAATATAGCATGCAGTGATTAGATGTTGATGTGGAAAATAATAATCAGGAGATAGTCAGCAGTCGCTTGATACCACATTTAAAGTTCTGTGTTCAAAATTTGAAATTCGAGTGATCTCCCTAACGGAGAACGATCGCAAATTGCTGTTGTTCGATTCAATGGTGCTCTAGGAGCCCGTTTGTCGGAGACATTATTCGCTGTGTGCGCACGATATGTGCTGTGTTTAAACTGACTCTTTGGTACGAACGTACCAAGGCACGTACTGTAGGTCACGCAAATTATAGACCAGATAACGCCACTCTAGATAATAGAATTTCTACTCGATGTGAGCGAATTCTGAGATTTTATCGTACTGTATAGTATATAACGTACTTGTTGCACATGTATATAACGACGTTTCGGTAGAATAACTGTATGTACTGTATGTGTTGTGATTGTGGCTCTGATCGGGGCCACTTGTTATGTTAATGTGTTATAAACTAATTACCAATAAAATAACTGGAGGATCGCAAATTGCTGTCTCTCTGAAGTCATTCCAAAGTGCGGACTAGAATAGGAGTAAATCGATTCCCGCCATCTGCTATCCGTTTTAAATTTTCGTAATAGTACAATTTTGGTATGGTAGGCATAGTTAGGCTAGGTCCTGAGTGGCTAGGTTAGGCTCAGACTGAGCTCAGGACTAGTTTAGGTGAGAAAAGTAGGTACCGAACGAGTCTTCTGAAGGCGCGTTTGAGCTGGAACCAGGGATACTTGAGAGAGACAGTGAGAAAGCCGCCCAAATCCTGCAGAAGCAGCAGCACCAGAGGAATTCCGCCCAGCGCATAGACCATTGTCAGCACTCTGCCTGTGTTGGTACGTGGGTAGATGTGACCGTAACCTGCAACCTCTCTGTACTGCACCCATACACCCTAACTGCCATCATGCATTTAGCAGGATATGTCACTCCAGCGGCAGATTTGACCCCGCTGAGACAAGTTTTCATCAGCAGCTCTCCGATTTTTCTGGACAACTTTTCGGCCAATTTTTTACATTTCTTACAATTTCAGCAGCACTGTTATTTTACTATAGTATAGTAAAACAAAAATTAGTAATACTAGTGCTATTTTACTAGTCGTAAAATAATAGTAAAAGTAAAATTATGAGCAAACAGTAAAGTAAAAATTAAATCAAATTAAATTACCGAACGGGGTCAATAGTAAAACAGAAATTTTACTACTATTTTGCTAGTTTTTGGTAAATTTCAGCCAAAATCTTGATCAATTTTGCACTATAAGATGTGTGGGTACACTTTCGTGACTCAAGTTTTACACATTTTGTCTTTAAAGTTCCGGAAAACCTCATATCATGATCAAATTCAGGAACTGTTTGGCACCAACATCAGTTATTCATAAGATTTTGGCATAATTAATGCAAAATTGCACCTTGTGACTAGTAAAATTATAGTAAAATACTAGTAAAATGAGTAAAATTATTAGTAAAACGAAAATTAGTAAAATCGGAGCTGCTTGGTAGTAAAACAAAAATAGAAATTAAATTGAAGAGCTGAATTTGTAGTAAATAGTAAAATTAAAATCCACTAGTAAAATACAGTATTCAGCAGTTGCCAACAGAACTTTTTAGCTGTATCACGGGCTATTCCAGCACTTTTTAGCAATTTATAGCTCAAAAAACCTGTTTTTAGCGATCCCTAGCCATTTTTAGTACTCCCCCGAATTGCTGACCCACCCTCCCCAACACTCCGACCCGTTTTAATCCGGATTGCCAATTTCCCTATGTTAAATGACTGTTAATCCGGATCCGGATTCGTTAATCCGTACAGAAGATTTGAGGTCCCAACTTCGAAATTTGTATTGTAAAGTGTTTCGTTAATCCGGATTTGATTAGTTTGGACAAAATCCATGCGCAATTTTTCAATTCAGGTGTGAATTTTCAACTGAATAATGCTTTTCGTTGAGTCAGAATGTGCTTATTTTTGCCTTTTTCGGAGCTATAATCAGTTGAAATAAGTTTTTTGGTTTGAATTAGGAGGTGCAGCTGCAGAATCTGATGTGCAACTAACAAAAAACTGTCAGTTAGGCGTTTGACCCGAAAAAAGTGTTTTTGCTTTATTCGTTAATCCAGAGATTCGCTAATCCGGACAAAATTGGCCGGTCCCAACTTGTGCGGATTAAAGAGACATGCTTGTATGCGTGCAAGCGAAAAGCAGCAGGTCAAGGTAAAGTAGGAGAATTACGTACCAATAGTTGTGGCGAGACTGCCGGTGTAAAGGACGGCATTCCAAAAGTCCCAATCCATCTTCATGTCACCGAACCGGGCGTTCACTTTCAGCTCGTACATTTCCAATGACCTCAAGCCATACATGTAACAGGGGGGGTCGGGGGGGGTCGCCCCCCCACCCGAAATCGGCCAGCCCCCCCCGGATGGGGACCCCCCCCCCCCCGAGACGATTTCACCGACCCCCCCCCCCTCCGATTTTTCTGGCAAGTAAATTTTCGAGCAAATTTTTGCAATTTTTTACAATTTCACACACAAAAATTGCCAAAATCGCCTGCAAAACAGCACTTTTTTGCTGTATTTCAGCCCATATTTGCGATTTTTGGCGATTTTTAGCCCAAAAATTGCGATTTTTTCGATTTTTGAGCGTTTTTTAGTGCCCACCCCCCTCCCCCAAAATGTTGGCTCAGACCCCCCCGGCCGGCGCCAGACCCCCCCAACCCCCCCTCCCCCCATCGGCGGATGACCTGTTACATGTATGCCTCAAGCAACGTTTGCAGCATGGTGTAAGCATACATGGACCAGAAAAATAGGTTGGGGTAGTCAAAATCCGAAAATTTGGGGGTGGGCCTGCCAGTTTGGGGGGAGGGCGCAGCGATTTTGGTGGGTGGGGTCAGGAGCAAAACTCGGCTTCAGGTGGGTGGGTAGAGTCGTGTGGGGGGGGGTTGGACCCCGGCCCATGTACAGTATGGGTGTAAGTAAGCAATGTAAACCTACTCTTGCAAGTGTCTGTTGATTCCCAGAGAAGACCATCCAGGTAGAAAGGCCAAGTATCGACTATTATTGAACAGTTCCCCCATCAGTGTACTGGCGTACTTGGAACGCTGCAGGGCCATCTTCTGTCGCCATTCCTCCCTCAGCTCCTCCTCGAACGGTTGCTCAATAATCGTAAAAATCATAGCCCCAAACAGCACGTAGAGCACGAAGATGCCAATCAACATCAGATGTTTCAGTCCGTACTTGTGATACGACTTCAGCACAATCCTCATGCAAAGTGGTTGTTTTCGCAGCCGCTTTAGGCCCTTTTCGCGCAGTTGTTCGTAAACTTCGCGGCCTCGTTGTGTGTACTGGCGTCTCAGGCGCTCAGTACCGCCGGCCAGTCGTGTGGCGTGTTTTCTGACGGACGTGGCGTGTTTTCGTACACTGCCCGCTTTTCGCACGCTCACTTCCTTCACGTATTTTACGTGTTTCACGCCTGCTTGCACCACGCGTTGGCTCAGCGGCTCTGGCTCCATGGCTGGTGGAGTTACTTCGATCGACGGCCCAGAAACCATTCGCTCGCGCAGTTGTTGAATCTTTTGACGCAACTAAAATCTACAGGGTACGCCAAGAAAAAACAACCCAGCAGATTTTTTGCTGTGGCTACCGCAAATCTCAACCGATTTGAATGAATGCTTTTTTAAATGAAAGATAAATAAATTCTTGAAAGACTATTAAGATAGCCTGCTTAGTACCTGAGATATTTGTCCTCAAAGTCAAAACAGAGATTTTGACAATGAACAAGAGTGATAAAGAACAACCCAGCAGATTTTTTACTTTTGCAACCATGAATCTCAACCGATTTGAATGAATCCTTTTTTGAATGAAAGATTGATAAATTCTTCAAAGATTGGTGCAATTTTTATTGAGATTGACAGTTTAGTTCTTTAGATATTCGCCTTCTAAGTCGAAACAGATTTTGGCAAAGAACAAGAGCGATTCCATTGCATTTCATAATAAAGCAGATTCCTACTGCTGGGGCTAATGATACTTTAGTGTTGAAGTAAACCGAGTTTCTGTGTCACCAGTAAAGCCTCCAATAGCCCTTAGCAGCAGCAGGAATCCGTTTTATTACGCAGTGCAGAATAATAAAAAAATCCCTCTTGTTCACTGCCAAAATCGCAGTTTTGATTTTGAGAGCGAATATCTCAGGAATTAAGCCGAGAACATTAATGAAAATCCGTTGAGATTTGCGGTTGCCACAGCGAAAAATCTGCTGGGTTGTTTTTTTTTTGGCGCACCCTGTACATACATGAACTTTATTTACCTCTTAGCTAGAAAGGCCAACCAACACAGTTTAGTTCGCAGGCGTTTTGGAGCTTTTTCTAGTTTTGTGCTTGTTTACATAGCATAGCATGGCCTGAGTACTTTTATAGACTGCATATCTACATGTACTTACTCCAGACACTTGTTATGTGTCTTTGTTTGTACGTACATACATACGTCCCTTTTATGGATTTTCTACTATTTTGAACTTGTGCATAAAGAATGTTTCCTTGTCTAAGTTAAAATGGAACTGAGGACACTATTGCTTTGATGGGATAATAATTTTGCTCAATTTGTAGAATTCAATAATTAATTTAATTAATACCCAATCAACACTCGGCGTCGCGTCTTGGCCATACTGTTGTTTAATATCAAAAATTCCATTTGCGTATGCGTATGCCTATGCGTATACGCATTCACAAATAAATGCGTATTTTTGCGTATTGCGTATTGCATCGTAGTCGAATTTTATGCCTGAAAGTACTGTTTCCAATCTTAAAATTAAGTACAGGGTGATTCGCATATCCCGCCCGGTTTCGCAAGCTCAGAACTTTTTTATTTGTGGACCGAATCGGCGGATTTTTTAATATGATATGTGGATATAGGTCAGGGTTGTATATTTTTCCGAAAAAACCTCGGCCTGTTTTTTTCCAGTTTTTTCCGGTTTTTTTCCGGTTTTTTTCCTAAATCGCGGAAAAAAACTCCAGCCCAAGTTCTGAGTATCCTAGGCTGGTTTTATGATTCCTAACGCTTTCTAGCGCCTTCCTCAGTCTTGTTAGACCAGAAATACACGTGTTACATTGATATAAATCACGAAACAGGCATGAAACAGTGCCTGACAGGTTCCATAAATAACGCTATATGCAAATTTTCTTACAGCAGTTTGCATTTTTGTTTTTTCATGCCAAATTTGGTCTTTTTTGTTGTTTTTCTAACAGTTTTGAGTCAGTATGGCCTATTATACATAGCAAAAGTCCATTTTTTAAACGAAAAATGACGTAAATTAGCTATTTTTAGCTTGAGTTTTTTTCCGCGATTTATGTTTTTTTCCGACCCTTAGGAAAAAAACCGGTTTTTTTCCGGAAAAAAACAGTTTTTTTCCGGTGTTTTTTTCCCACCTCACATCCCTGATATAGGTCGCATTTTACTGCTTAATATTTCAGCTTATTTCATCACGAAATACCTGAAAACGGGCAATTCTACCGCAAACTGAAATTTCGAACATTGGCGCTAAAAATATTTGGCTAGTGCAGTGCGCGATTAGGGCTAGTGTTTGGGTGTTGATACTTTCTTAAACCATAATGGATTGACGTTTCATTCAGTTTCGAACACAAACCGACGTTTTTAGCAGTCTTGATGGCTTTTTCGGTGAAGCGATGTGCAAAATGTGCGGTCTGTTTTGAGTGCATCAAGCCCTGTAATGTTGAGAGAGAGTTCCGTCTGGAATTTGGGAGAGAATACCAGCCCGCGAGCGATCACAGTATCCGCTGGTGGCATGAATCTCTGATGGAAGAAGGCTGTGTTTGCCAAAACACGCATAAAACTGCTATTTTCAAGGCTCCCAGCCTCTAAAAAGTATAGAATACGCATACGCAAAAATACTCAAATGCGATCAAAAATGCGTATGCGTATTGCGTATCCAGATGTAAATGCGTATGCGTATGCGTATGCGTATACGCATTCTGATAAAAATGCGTATTTCTGCGTATTGCGTATGCATATTGCGTATACGCAAACAACAGTAGGCCATGGGTAGTTAACGCTACCCCGTGTGTCATGGTGGCCCCGGCACCCATGGAAGCGGTGTGTTTGTGGGTTCGAAACCTGTCGAGGCGATGGGAAGTAGTGGACACAAAGCCCAACCCAGGCCGTCGAAAGTCAGCAAAGGCAAGTAGATAAATGGGGACCAAACCTTAGCTGTCTTGCACACACCGACAGCAAAAAGGGGAGGGTTGTTGTTAAGGAGGCTGCCGGACCTTGTGTCTCTTCCTGCTCTATAGCAGTTGGCTACTCCTAGTCCGAAAGCACAAAAAGTTACAACAACAACAACAACAACACTCCAAAATCGTCCGTTTTAAGCGGGCACAAACAAACTCACCATATCTCGTCCACTTGTCACCCAGTTAGCTACAGTCTAACAAAGCTAAACGAGACTAAACTCTAATGCCAACTTTGCTCTTGCGCCTCTCAATTCAATTGCTCGATACTCGTCAGTCAATTCGGCGGCCGCTAATCGTTTTTATTGACTCTGCCCGCTCGCTAACAACCCACCCAGGCGGCCGAAAGACCAAATAGCGCAAGTGTCTACAGCAAATATCACTGTTTGCATGCAAAGTCCGACCTGACTGCGATAAGCCCAAGCTGACACGTCAAGAATTCAGTCTATTTGGTGCTGCGTGGCGTGAGCTAGTCGTACAGGCAAAATGTCCTCCAGTTGGGTGCCAAAAAGCGAGGGAATCCTACCGGCCAGGGACACTTTGGGTCCGTTGTTTTTGGTGGTGGTCATTCCCGTTTTTACCATCTTGTTGCCATATACCTTGGTCGATATGGAGGGCTCTGTGCTGAAGCTGGGGCAGAAAATGATGGCCGAAGGACCCATTACAGTTATCTACAATGCCTGGTACCCCTGGAACGACCCGTACACGTGGAAAATATGTGCCGCTATTCTCATTCTACAAATGGCCATATTGAAATTGGTGCCTGCAAAGACTTTCAGGGGACCTGTCAGTCCTGGAGGTACGTATATACTGTACAAGCTAAGTTAGCTTTCGCTGTCGAATTGCCAGGGAAGCGGCATGCATTTCCGCATTTGCATGACGCACTGATGCTCCGATTTTGGTACAGCCACACTACCCCCGCATTTGGAAGTAACGGTTTCTATTAAGAGCTATGATGAGTTTTAGGCTCCAACATACTGTACATAGTTTGGGCATTAGGCTTAGGATGAAGTTAGACTAACTTTTTCGGTTAATCTTAGTCTTACATATATTAATCTTAGTCTTACATATATTAATCTTAGTCTTACATATATTAATCGGGTAGGTTTTCGCTAATTGGGACTAGACCTATTTCCTCAGAATTTCAATTTGTGCTCTTAGTTTGTAGTTAAAATTTTTCGGCAAAATCATTTGTAATCTTAGTTTGTAGTTGTCAAATTCAGGTTAAAAAAATATGTAGTTTTAGTTTGTAGTACAGTTGGTAGGTACCACCAAATTTCAGGTAAGTCCAGGTTCAGGTATCTCTAAAATCCAAGTTCAGGTTCAGGTTCAGGTACAGGTACATTTTTCAAAAGTGCCCAGGTGTCAGGTTCAGGTTCAGGTACTTTCAAATAAAGACCCAAATTTTCGGCTATGAGCTAAATCAATAGCGCTCCTGTTTCTTTTCTTAAGAAAACGATCCATGTTCAAAGCAATCGAAATTTACAAACCAACAATTCGACAAAAACGAGAAAAACGCAAGACAATTTTTGCGGTATGACGGACCGATCGCCATTATAGTAGGAAAGCCCACGCACTCCACGAACGTTCATTTCAAACTCCAAGTTCCGGCATTAAGTTAAGGCTCAGGCTTACATAAGTTCTACTAGCTGACGTTTAAGCTTACGTTCAACAAACAAACTAAAGCTTAGGTTTAGGCATAGAGGAAGACAAGCTTTCATAAAGGCAATTTCCGGATGGGGGCTTTTCCCTGTAATCGCCTTCATTTTTAAGTTACAGTACACGTACATTGTAGGTGCAGATAGAGATAATGTGCATTAGTCGCTTTACGCACACCATTTTAAGGACAAAACTGTAGAGCGTCAAGCAATATGTGATCTAACCAATTTCAAAAGTTGACAGTACGTGCTACTTGTACCGGGAAGTTTAAGACAAGAAAAACCTGAAAAGTAGGTACCGACCTAGTAGGTGTCAGGTAAGTACTTTTATTTTGAAGTAGGTTCAGGTTCAGGTTCAGGTTCACAATTTTCAGGTTAATACCCAGGTTTCAGGTTCAGGTTCAGGTATACCTACCAACTGTAGTTTGTAGTCAATTTGTAGTCAGGTTACCAAACGTCAGAAATTCGATATTACTGCAAATTTTTGCCAATTGAACAATAAGTCATAGAAATGCTTTGCAAAAGTAATAACGGGAAGCTTGTTAGTTGTTTTTTCTGTGAAAAAATCGCCTTTTCTGATAGGTATTTCTGAAAATAAACAGACGGAATTGAATGTTTAACAGAATGACAATCCTTGGTATTTTTTAAAAATAGAATGAGATATTTTTTAACAACTAATACAAGAAAAAACACGAACGAATATGCAAAAGTCAATCATGTGGTCACCTTTCTTGTGGTCAAATTTGTAGGGGTAAAGAGCGGGAAAATTGGAAAAACGATCTTTCTAACACTTTAAATAAAAATTGTTTCGTTGTTGGTATTTGGTAAGCTTATCATAAGCCCAAGACAGCTCAAAGGCCGATTGGGGACTCAATTTATATAAAATTACAAAAAACCGGAAAATTTCCAAGAAAAATGACTACAAATTCGCAAATTATGAAAAAGTAGTTTGTAGTCAATTTTGTAATCAGCCAAAATAATATGTAGTCTTAGTTTGTAGTTTTGATGACGTCATAATCGCCGAAAATATGGAGTTTGTGGTTTGTAGTTTGTAGTACTACGAATTAGGTCTAATTGGGACAGTGTGCTACAATCGATGTTTTCTCGGAAAAACTGTTTGACCATACTTTTTAACGAAAATCAGCGGCATTACTAGGCCAGACTATTTTTTCCACACTACTCGCTGCAGTTGCCAGCCTAAAAAGACAAATATGACGATAGGATTTGTATTTCAGGCAATGTACCAGAATATCCGGCAAATGGATTCCAGGCCTACTGTATTACAATGGTACTATTCGTGGCAGGAGCCCAGCTAGGATTTTACAAAGGTGGCGTATTGGTAGAATATCTAGGCAACATCATCTCTACCATGAACGTCTTTGCGCTGCTCTTTTGCGTTCTTTTGTACTTTAAAGGTATGTCCATTGACCGACCGACCGACCGACCGACCGACCGACCGACCGACCGACCGACCGACCGACCGACCGACCGACCGACCGACCGACCGACCGACCGACCGACCGACCGACCGACCGACCGACCGACCGACCGACCGACCTTACTGACTGTCTCCAAATCGATTCAATTAAGGAATCTACGCGCCTTCATTTGAGAGGGACTCGGGTTCCTCCGGCAATTTCATTTTTGATTTCTACTGGGGAACTGAATTGCACCCAAGAATTTTTGGCTGGGACGTCAAACAGGTAAATGGTGATTTGATACATAGTTACGTTTAGTTTACGTTTCTGGCCTTTCAGGTTACCAATTGCCGTTTCGGGATGATGTTCTGGGGTTTATTTATGCCCTCAGCTCTCATGTACCAGCTGGAAAGGTTTGGCTACATCTCAGGCAAGACTGCTTTGTCGCAAGGCACTGACAAGAGATAAATAATTGGAAATTGTTACAGATGCTCTCTGGGTGAACGTTGGACTCCAGTTCATTTACATAACCAAGTTTTATATTTGGGAGACCGGCTATCTCTCCAGCTACGACATCATCCACGACAGATCAGGCTTTTATTTGGCTTGGGGTTGTTTGGTAAGTCTGTTCAGTGAAGAGAGATATTTCACCAAATCTATTTAAACCTTTTTATTCAGGTTTGTTAGTAAGGGGGAATCCCTAATCTCCTCCACCTGTTACATGTATGCATACATATAAGCCCACCGAATAGGAAGAAAACCAAAAATAGAAGCCACAACGACCGTTTCTAAAGTTAGAGTATCTGCGCTATTTGATATTAGTTCTTTGGTTTCTTATGCAAAAATATGTTATGTCTTTCTGGGCTCCAACAAACAAAGATAGTTTTCAGTGTTTCATGCCATCGGTCTTCTCCACACACACTTTGTACCTGGCACACAACCCGGTCACCCTGGGTCTTCCCATAGCTGGGGCCATTTTTCTGGCCGGCACCGTGCTGACCCTGATCGAATTCGACATCGACCACCAGCGACTGAGAGTGAGAGAGGCGGACGGAAAATGCGATGCAAGTTTTATGCTATACATAATTTACATTTTAAATGCAGTACTTGGAATGTTTCAGGTGTGGGGCAAACCAGCTGATGTAATTCGCGCGCAGTACACGACTGAGGACGGAAAGACCAAACAGAGTTTGCTCTTGGGTATGTTTTTAATTGCAAACCTTCCATGTTAACGCCTTGCCGTAGTGCAAGTTCTAGTAAACCTCTGAGCTTCTATTTTTTCGTCAATGCCTCTTACAGGAGGGGCCCAATGTTACCGCCCAGGCAGAGGGTCCGACATTTTAGAAAACTCTAAAACGCCTGGAAATGTCTTTTACCACATGTTATGTAAAATCAAAACTAAAAATCGCTATTCAGGCTGCCAAATAGAGTTTAAGAGTCGTTCTCTGGTCAGATCGCGTTTTGTCCCTTTGCCCTATTCAGACCCAAAATTGAAATTTTGAGCTAGAGAGCTGCGAGTTGGCACACTAATACATACTAATGAGTTATCTTTCAGCTGCAAAGGATTCGTGGATCTGACGCTCCTGTCCTGAGATATAGCCTTCCGAAAATCGGTCCGCTTAACTATGGGACCAAAACTTCAAACTCGAATTTCTCGCTTCGTACTCGGAATTCGGACCTAAAAATTGGGGGTTTTAGAGTACTTTTAGACTGCTTTAAGAAACTGTTGTCAAATTTTCGTTTTCAGAAAAAAAATTTTTTTTCGCCCCCTTTGCGCCCCCCTAGCTCGTCTGGAACCCCCCAACCCAGTTTTTTTTTATTTCAGAAAAATGTTGCGCTATCAATTACCTACCGTTTGGTCTGAAGCATTGTTTGCTCAGACCCGTGGAGCGTGAGAAAGCTGAGGTCAAACATGCCCCGGTCGCAAAATTTTCGCACTTTTCTCAGGTCAAATATTTCCAAGTCTTGGTTTTCCACCTACTAGTAGGAATTGGGACTTAAAAATTGGGGGTTTTAGAGTACTTTTAGACTGCTTTAAGAAACTTTTGTCAAATTTTCGTTTTCAGAAAATAATATTTTTTCGCCCCCTTTGCGCCCCCCTAGCTCGTCTGCAACCCCCCAACCCAGTTTTTTTTATTTCACAAAAATGTTGCGCTACCAATTACCTACCGCTTGGTGTGAAGCATTGTTTGCCCAGACCCGTGGAGCGTGAGAAAATTGAGGTCAAACATGTCCCGGTCGCAAAATTTTCGCACTTTTCTTAGGTCAAATATTTCCAAGTCTTGGTTTTCCACCTACTAGTAGGAATTGGGACTTAAAAATTGGGGGTTTTAGAGTACTTTTAGACTGCTTTAAGAAACGTTTGTCAAATTTTCGTTTTCAGAAAAAAAATATTTTTTCGCCCCCTTTGCGCCCCCCTAGCTCGTCTGGAACCCCCCAACCCAGTTTTTTTTATTTCAGAAAAATGTTGCGCTATCAATTACCTACCGTTTGGTGTGAAGCATTGTTTGCTCAGACCCGTGGAGCGTGAGAAAGCGGGGGTCAAACATGCCCCGGTCGCAAAATTTTCGCACTTTTCTCAGGTCAAATATTTCCAAGTCTTGGTTTTCCACCTACTAGTAGGAATTGGGACTTAAAAATTGGGGGTTTTAGAGTACTTTTAGACTGCTTTAAGAAACTGTTGTCAAATTTTCGTTTAAAAACATTTTTTCCGCCCCCTTTGCGCCCCCCTAGCTCGTCTGCAACCCCCCAACCCAGTTTTTTTTATTTCACAAAAATGTTGCGCTACCAATTACCTACCGCTTGGTGTGAAGCATTGTTTGCCCAGACCCGTGGAGCGTGAGAAAATTGAGGTCAAACATGTCCCGGTCGCAAAATTTTCGCACTTTTCTTAGGTCAAATATTTCCAAGTCTTGGTTTTCCACCTACTAGTAGGAATTGGGACTTAAAAATTGGGGGTTTTAGAGTACTTTTAGACTGCTTTAAGAAACTTTTGTCAAATTTTCGTTTTCAGAAAAAAAATTTTTTTTCGCCCCCTTTGCGCCCCCCTAGCTCGTCTGGAACCCCCCCCCAACCCAGTTTTTTTTTATTTTTAGAAAAATGTTGCGCTATCAATTACCTACCGTTTGGTGTGAAGCATTGTTTGCCCAGACCCGTGGAGCGTGAGAAAAATTGAGGTCAAACATGTCCCGGTCGCAAAATTTTCGCACTTTTCTTAGGTCAAATATTTCCAAGTCTTGGTTTTTCCACCTACTAGTAGGAATTGGGACTTAAAAATTGGGGCTTTTAGAGTACTTTTATACTGTTTTATTAAACTTTTTTCAAATTTTCGTTTTCATTAAAAAAATTTTTTTTTCGCCCCCTTTGGGTCTCTTAGCCTAGCTCGTCTGGAACCCCCTAACTCAGTTTTTTTTTTATTTTCAGAAAAATGTTGCGCTTTCAATTACCATCTACCGTTTGGTGTGAAGCATTGCTTGGCTCCAGACCCCGTGGAGCGTGAGAAAATTGAGGTCATACCGGAGCACGCAGAAATTTTCGCACTTTTCTTAGGTCAAATACTCAGTCTGGGTTTTCCACCCAGCTAGCAGGAATTGGGACTCAAAAGAAGTGGGGGTTTGATCATTTTTAGAATGCTTTAAGAAACTTTTGTCGAATTTTTGCCGTTTTCAGAAAAAAAATTTTTCGCCAGCTTTTGCTTCCCCAGCTCGTCTGGAACCCCCCAACCCCCAAAATTTTTTTTTCTGAAAACGAAAATTTCACAAACGTTTGTTAACGCAGTCTAAAAGTACTCTAAAACACACAATTTTTAAGTCCCAATTCGTACTAGTAGGTAGAAAACCGGACTTGGAAATATTTGACCTGAGAAAGTGCGCAAAATTTTGCGACTGGGACATGTTTGACCTCAATTTTCTCACGCTCCACGGGTCTAGGCAAACAATGCTTCACACCGAAGGGTAGGTAATTGGTAGCGCAACATTTTTCGGAAATAAAAAAAACTGGGTTGGGGGGTTCCAGACGAGCTAGGGGGGCGCAAAGGGGGCGAAAAAATATTTTTTTTTCTGAAAACGAAAATTTGACAAAAGTTTCTTAAAGCAGTCTAAAAGTACTCTAAAAGCCCCAATTTTTAAGTCCCAATTCCTACTAGTAGGTGGAAAACCAAGACTTGGAAATATTTGACCTAAGAAAAGTGCGAAAATTTTGCGACCGGGACATGTTTGACCTCAATTTTCTCACGCTCCACGGGTCTGGGCAAACAATGCTTCACACCAGTTTCAATTTTGGGTCTGAATACTGAAACTCGATGTGACCAGAGAACGACTCTTAAAAGCTAACAACAAGCAAAAATGACAGGAAGACTTCTAAACTCCGATTGGTCTTAAAAATTAGCAGCGGAAGGAAACGCCAAATTGTGTTACCAAACACCTTTGAAGCCGGATATTAAGCTAAAAATTAGTGATTTCTGAGCCTTTTTGTTAGTACTGGAGCCACTCCTATATAGGGATGGGCACGTAAATTAATTTTCGTAACGCGTAACGTAAATTAAGCGCCGATTTTTAATTTACGTTACGCTTAACAATTACCGTAATTAAAAAAATCTGGATACGGAAATTAAACGAATACGAAAATTAAAATTTAGCAATGCGTAAATTAATTTCCGTACGCGAATTAATTTACGTTCCTAGCGTAAAACAGATTTTTCTGTTGAATCCTGAGCCCACCGCATTGTTTTGTTGTATTATAGGCATATTTTTCGTTACTACTGAAACTTAAATGCGACTTTTAACTAAGGTTAATTTTTCGAAAATTTTTCGCCCTTGTCGCACAGAAGCCCAATCCCACTCTTCGAACTGCTAAACCGGTTAATTTCGGTCAATTTTACGGTCGAAATATCTTGTAGATACGTTTTTGAAGGCTTGAATTTGTCAATATGTTATCTCCCTGTATAAGTAAATAGGCAGAAAAGCCAGGCAACTAATAAATTCATGTGTAGGTGTTGTACTACTGTTGGAAGGTTCAGGGTTGAAAAATAGGTTCAGGTTCAAGTCCATCTTCTAAAAAACCTGGACAATAGGTTTAGGTTCAACTCCGGCTGAAATAAAATAGGTTAAGGTTCAGGTTAAAGTCCACAAATTTCAGGTTAAAAACCTATTAATAGATCCAGGTTCAGTCGGACTTGCCAACAGCATGTTGTACATTTAAAATGCATTCAAACAGAGAAGTGAAGTTACATAGTTTTCTTCACTACTAATCTCATATGTAAGTACTGTCATACGTTTAACCATTAGTGCGGTGTGCGGTAGGTAGACTACAGTCTGTAGTATGTACGTAGTTGGCTAGTTGCTGCGCAGTTATAAAACCCTCAGCAGCTACAGTAATTCAGCCAAAAAACATACCCACGTTTCATTCCTTCCTTTTGGTGTGAAGTTAGATTTCAAAAATACGAATGCAATTCCAATCGAACAAACACAGAATTAAAATTTGCATTGCATACAGTTCATTATATAATTTTTTTCCGCGATATTCGATTGCTACTACCTACTACCGGAGTTTTCCACTTATAAGACCTGGTCTTATAACTGGAAAATGCCCAAATTTAGGGTCACTTTTTGGCGCCCTTTTGAAGACCATGGTCTTATAACTGGAAAATGTTATTTCACTGCAAACAAGGGTACTTGGCCGAAAGTTGAATTTGTTTTTCGCCTAAATTGTTGTTCCAGACGTGCCTGACCATTTTAAACTACATAAAGAAATTTAGTGTTGAAGCATAGCAGGTACTGTATTGTGTTCAAAACAAAAATCAGAATAATGTTTTACCTATCTTATATACTTCTGCCTTTGTGTTTTCACGATGGACAGCTTTTGTTTAGTTTAGAAACAGATAATTGTGTGCTAAAATCGGTTAATTTAACCAAGACCATGGTCTTTTAACTGGAAAATGGGTGTCAATGAACCTAGTTTTCTGACCACCTATTTAAAGACCATGGTCTTATAACTGGAAACAAAAACCTATTATAAGACCATGGTCTTCTAACTATGGTGGTCTTATAAGCGGAAATCTCCGGTAGCAATTTTTGAAGAAAAACGAAAATTAATTTACGTTTGGCTGGAATCTTATTGGTTACGACGTTACGGAAATTAATTTACGTAACGCGTTACAGCAAGAAATTGGCCGTTTTAATTTCCGTAAGACGTTACAATTACGGAAATTAAAATCTGGTAAAACAGAAATAACGTGTACGTAAATTACCGATTTTAATTTACGTTGTTCATCCCTACTCCTATAGTAGTTGTCGTTTGGGGTAGGGGCTGCCTAGTTCTCTCGGGGGAGTGAGGGAGTTGGCTTTCTAACTAGCGGATATCCTTAGTACATGTATGCATAGAGTGTGTATTTTTAAGCCAGTGGCTGGTACGGTCTGGCGCGGCATCTGCACTATTTGCCCGAGCTGATGATAGCGACCTTGTGGGTGATTCCGTGCTGGACCAACACTTTCCTGCCCTACATGTACCCGGTGTTCGCCACCATTCTGCTGGTGGACCGAATGTATCGCATAGACGCCAGGTGCAGTCGGAAGTACGGAAAGTACTGGCAGCACTACTCGGAGAAAGTGCCCTCCATGATGATTCCCGGGGTTCTATAGACTCTGCTGTGTCCTGGTGTCCTAGGCAAGATCTATTACGTGTTCCAGTCACCTATTATTTGTTGTTAGACTGTCAGTTATTGCTGTGTTCTTAGCAAGCAGCAGGGAATTTGTTATTTGTTGCCCTTATACTCTAAATGCAGTCGGACCGTTGAGACAAGTTCTGTTTCATTTGGTGCATAAAATATCTCTGCTACTGTTGTTTGGTATTGGATTTTGAGAATGTGTATGTGTATGCACAATCACTGGCAAATGTGTATGGTGATTTGTGTATACTCATTCAGAAAAATAATGTGTATGACACAGAAAATGCAAATTTTTGGTCAGATTTTGAGCGAGAAATACTAGAATACCATATTAAAATTTGGATAGCTTTGAAGTTGAATTACTTCGAGTCATTGAAACGCTTTATGAGGACTTTTAGTCTCTGTCACTACAACAAAAACACGGAAAACCTGGAATTCCGTTGCAGACTTTATCGAATTATACTGATCAAATACACATACAAAAAACACATTTTCGTCGAGGTCGGTCAGAATCCCAACCAGGCCTCCATAGAAACTTCTGAAACTGTTTATGTTAAGCTAAGAATGCCTTTCAAATGCGTTTTTGAAGGCTAATTTCTCAAAATTCCCCTATGACTAGTGTTGTTATGACTACTAGTCAAAGTCAAAGTCATAGTTAATACTTTTGTGATATTGCAGTCAAACGGACAGGTAGTCAAAGTCAAAGTTTGACTACCTTCGTTATCATAAATACGTAGTCAAACGGAGACCAGGTAGTCAAACCGCTTGACTATGACTACGTTTTGTTATACGAGGCAGGCTTTTGAAGCGTATTTTACCATTTTTGCTGTTCACAACAAAATATTTAACAAACTTGATGCATTTTTAAGCACTATAGAACACCAAACAACTATTTCACTGAGATTTTGAAACAATGAAGCATCGGTCAGTGAACCTCTGTTTGATTCAAGTCCCACAGTTCCACCACAAAATATCACATAACAGTAGAATACACTTTCTAGTTTAGAGAAGAGTCAAGAAATGTCTTGGTTTGTTTTCATACATAGATGTCTCCATACAAGTAACAGGTCATCCGCCAAAAGGGGGCTGGGGCTAGGGGGTCTGGCGTCCGCCGGGGAGGGCTAAGCCCAAATTCCAGGGACGGGGTTGGGCACTAAAAACGCTAAAAAATATCACAATTTTTCAGCTAAAAATCGTCAAAAATCGCTAATCAGAGTTCAAATACAGGTAAGAGATGCTGATTTACAGGAGATTTTAGCATTTTTTGAGTCTGAAATTGTTAAAAATCGCAAAGTTTTGCTGAAAATATTACTTGAGTCCCAGTGGACCCGTCCGTGGGAATCTGGCCTAAGTACGCTGGGGGCTGATCCCCCCAACCCCTGTTACATTACATGTATGGGCTGGCTTCTATTATCTCCTTTGGGGCGACTTTTTGCACCTCATGTTGGCTTTGCTTTTCTGAATTGAACATTTCCTTGAAAAGAATAAAAACGGTTCTGCAATGCTTTATGGCAGCTAACTACTGTTTATTTCAAAATCAATGATTTATTGATGGAATCGCAGCAGCCATTTCGGGTCTACTGGTCACTGAATTAGGGTAAACAGCTGAAAATATCAATTTGGCTATGTTTCAAAAAGTAGTCAAAGTAGTCAAACCGGTGGTCATGGTAGTCAAATGGTTTGACTACAATATAGTCAATTCTGACTACCCTCTAATTGTACTCAAACCAGCGGTAGTCATAGTCATAGTCAAACGGAAATTTTGGTATTGTAACAACACTACCTATGACACAAAAGTGACGTCATCATTGGCCAAGCCCCCCTCCCTCCTTGTCATCATTTGGCAAACCCCCTCCCTCTAACCGATGACGTCATTTTTTCAAGATTAGTAAGAGAATGAAAGAGTGTTAGTGGGCAACAGGGTTCCTAGTAGACATACATGTAACAGGTCATCCACCGATGGGGAGGTGGGGTTGGGGGTTCTGGCGCTGGCCGGGGGGGGTCTCAGGCAAAATTTTGGGGAGGGGGGTGTGGCAATTAAAAAACGCTCAAAAATCGAGAAGAATCGCAATTTTTTGGCTAAAAATTGCCAAAATCGCTAATTTAAGCTTTGTCATACAGTTGTTTTGCGTTGCTTTGCAGGCGATTTTGGCATACTTTTGTGGGAGAAAGTGTCAAAAAAATTCCCGTAAAATTTGTTTGAAAATTTACTTGCCAGAAAGGGCATTACTAGAGGATGAAGTGGAAGACTTGTCTGAAAACTTCAGAGTACGAAGTCCAAGGTTGTGCCGATCTTCTGGCAAAATTTCAGCCAAATTGATTGACAGACGCAAAAGTTAGAGTAAGATGTAACCCTTGGATTGATCAACAGCCAACCGTGTACTGGGAAGGGACGCAGACACATGGAAGGGCATAACTACTGGATGAAGTGGCAGACTTGTCTGAAAATTTCAGAGCAAGAAGTCCAAGGTTGTGCCTATCTTCTGGCAAAATTAGAGCCAAATTGATTGATAGACACAAAAGTTAGAGTAAGATGTAACCCTTGGATAGCTAACAGCCAACCCTGCACTGGTAAGTGACAACCAACACGTGGAAGGGCATTACTATTGGATGAAGTGGCAGGCTTCTCTGAAAATTTGAATGTAAGAAGTATGAGGTTGTCTGCATATTCTATTAAAATTTCAGCCAAATTGATTAACAGACACAAAAGTTAGAGTAAGATGTAACCCTTGGAT
>JASANB010005232.1:0-16780 GCA_030248155.1 Sabatieria punctata | reverse complement strand
TGTATGAGACCACTGTTCTATGGAATGCTCTCCCCACTGCTGCTGTTCATTCTACCTTCTGGTCATTTCGTGAATATTTAAGAGCCGGTTTTTCTAAGTATCGACTCTTCCCGGACAAATCTCAACTTTTTGTCTCCGATTTGGCTAAAATTTTGTATTTTGGTTTAATTTGACCTAAAAAGACATTTTATCACCTTCCCGGCCATTTTTGAGAGGGTCACTTTTTCGACCCAACCTCAGATTTCGGCTTATAACTCGGGAACGAATCGATGTAGAAACTTGGGGATTGCATACTTAGAATCAGAAGAGCGTTCTCTTTCAAAAGATACCCTATTCGACCAAATTTCTGACAAAAATTATTTTTCGAATCCCTTCCGGGCCCGATTTGACCCCCCTATAACACCGAGTCCGAACTTTTTATTTCATGCAAATGTAGCGCTATCTATTCGCTTTCGAACGGACAAAAAAAATCAAGAAAAAAAAGGGGGGTCAAATTGAGTTTTTGGGCCTTGAAAGTTGAAAATCCCAGACATTTTATATAAATTTGCCTTCAGCAGGCATACACTGCAAAGAGCAGAACATGGTCAATTATGGACCGATCTCCAAGATTTCTGCCATACATATTACACAGTATCTCTTGCATACATTGCACAATTCTGGACTTGCTTAGAATTGCTTAATGCTTTCTGACGCCAGTGACATGGCTTCTGGGTTACATTTTATAGATAATAAAGTCGCGAGTCAAATTTGCGTTGTGCCCTGATTAGTGGCTTGTTTTCAAGCTTGAAGTTTTGTTTTTGACAGTGACAACACTGGTCTAGCTATCCAAAACGCACCAAGTATGGATAAAACGCATTCCATTTAGGCTGTGCTCACTGGATGGAATTTGTATCATGTAAAATCTGTGGCTTGGCATGACACTGATTGAAATGTTGGATACAGACCTAAAATTGGTCGCTATAAGTCAGATTAGCGTGGTGCACTGATTAGTAGCTAATCATGGAGCCTAATGATAGTTAATTTGTACTCCTTCTTGAAAAGTGGCTGTTAGATTGAGTTTGCGCGACATACTGTACTACATGTATATAGTGAAAGAATGCGTGATTCCAGGAGTGCTAGTATTATTGAGCTTTTGAGTCGTTGCATATGTGATTGTGTGTTTCTGTTGTGTTGTGCGAATCAGCAACTAACCAGTAAAGCCAACTTTCGTTTCATTGGTGTCGAGACTCATTGAACCTCCCTTCACAAGTCTTCCGGCTCATCAGTTTTTCAGTTTCAAAAAGTGCGACTTTGGAGAATATGACGCAACCAGTGAGCCTTTGTGTGATCTGCAACTGAAGAACTAATGATGTTGACCTGTGCCCGAAAACGTTGTGCAATCGTTACCAAAGGACAGTGGGATGTAGAGATCAGACTTGATAGGAGAATGCCCACTGAAAGGAGGATCGACCATTAACCCACTGAAGGGAGTATCTAACGAGCTGACTTGGACATCCAAAGTGCCAGAACACAAAGCCGTTTCCTCTTTCACGGGAGCCTTGCTGTACCAAGACCGACACCAGGAGAACATACGATCAAGGCGCTGCTGCTGCTCGCGATCATGCTGGCACTGTTCGGTCTGCCATCGTTGCTGTTCAATCTGCCACTCTCGATCACGCCGCTGTTGTTCCATCTGCCACTGTTCGACATTCCACTGATACTGCGATCATAGAGGCTGGAGACGATCGAGGAATGTAGGGGATGACATGTGAGCATCAAATGTCTGTGCCTGATGATCACGCAATGGAACTGCTGGTTGAAGCGAAGGGGAACTTGGGAACTTGAACATAAGAAACTGATGAGTCGGAAGATCTGTGAAGGGCGGTTCAATGGGTCTTGGCACCAATGAGACGAAAGTTGGCTTTACTGGTTAGTTGCTGACACAACGGAAACACACACAGTCACAAACACAACAACTCAACAGCTCAATAATACGAACACTCCTGGAATCACGCATTCTTTCAATTCACTATATACATGTATGTGATGAAACGGATTTGTATATAACGACCACTGCATTAACCCTTCTGTCATTGTTTGTTTTGCAAGTAAAGTGCTCTCCCGTTTCATTTGGTGCCGAGACCCGTTGTTTTGTTGTGTTGTGCACCCACAGTTTACGACCTCTACTACTACTCTAGTTCTTCGACTCCTACCACTACCACAAACCCACCATGGTTCGAACCAAGAAACCGACACCGCCGCTCGGCAACAATTCCATTCGCTTTCGGACGCCCAGACAACCACTCTTGCTGCCGCGCTCACTCATCTCGAACCTCTCCTGCAACCGGCCGAGTCCCCTATCCAGGTCGCCCTCACCTTACTCCAACAGCCACCCACTTCCGACATCATCCAGCTCGCCAACCATTTCAAGTCTCAGATGTCCCGTCTTCCGTCCGCGGAGAGCATCGCTGCAGCCGTGTTTGTCAACCTCCTTCCCTATCAAGTCAAGAAGCATATGATTCACCACCTCTCCGATCCCGCTCAGCCTCACGACATCTACTCGGTTACCACAGAAGCTGTCAAGTACTTCAACACCGAGCAGGCAATCACCAGTTCTCTCAATCATCATTCTTCTCCCTCTTCAGCCTCACAACAACGCGCGTCCACTGATTCCCCTCCCAGGTGTTACAACTGCAACAGAGTCGGCCATCTCGCTCGCCAGTGTCGTTCGCAGCAACTCTCTACCAAGCCGGCTCCCAAGTCTACTCCCATCTCTCCTATTCGTCCAGTTGTTCGCCGTATTGTTCTCAGCCCTCAGCCGTGCTCTCCCTCCCCTTCACCTCAAGATGCTTGTCAGGCGCAGAGACAGTCCAACCGACACTCGTCCGTGGGGAGTGATCACCAGTTTTCGCCGGTCGCTACCAGAGTTCCTGGCAGGGTCAAATGGTTCAATCCTGCAATGGGCTACGGCTTCGTTTCCCGCTCCGATAACAACTCAGACTGCTTCGTTCACTCGTCCGCTCTTACCTCCGGTCGCCCTCATTCTTCTCATTCAGACCCAGGTCTTTTCCGGGGCGAGCCAATTTCCTTCGACGTGGTGCCCGACCCTTGGGGGCGTACCGACTGCGCGGTCAACGTCTCGGCAATCCACTATGTCCATGGGGAGTGATGAAACGGATTTGTATATAACGACCACTGCATTAACCCTTCTGTCATTGTTTGTTTTGCAAGTAAAGTGCTCTCCCGTTTCAGTATGTACAGTATGTCGAGCAAACTCAATCTAACAGCCACTTTTCAAGAAGGAGTATGAATTAACGATCATTAGGCTCTATGGTGAAGGAGTTTATGGGTTTGGGGTACTAGTAAAGCACAACACAATGCAGCACAATCACTCAAAAGCGACTACGCAACAAGAATACACGCAAACACTCACACAAAACAATAAAATACTCTTCATTGGTTGGCTACTAATCAGTGCACCACGCTAATTTGATAGCGACTAATTTTAGGTCTGTATCCAACATTTCAATCAGTGTCATGCCAAGCCGCAGATTCTACATGATACAAATTCCATCCAGCGAGCAGAGCCTAAATAAATGGAATGCGTTTTATCCATGCTTGGTACGTTTTGGATAGCTAGACCAGTGTTGTCACAGTCAAAAACAAAACTTCAAGCTTGAAAACAGTCTCTGTGATCAGCTACTAATCAGGGCACAATGCAAATTTGACTCACGACTTCATTATCTTTTAAATGTAAGCCAGAAGCCATGTCACTGGCGTCAGAAAGCATTAAGCAATTCTAAGCAAGTCCAGAATTGTGCAATGTATGCAAGAGATACTGTGTAATATGTATGGCAGAAATCTTGGAGATCGGTCCATAATTGACCATGTTCTGCTCTTTGCAGTGTATGCCTGCTGAAGGCAAATTTATATAAAATGTCTGGGATTTTCAACTTTCAAGGCCCAAAAACTCAATTTGACCCCCCCTTTTTTTTCTTGATTTTTTTTGTCCGTTCGAAAGCGAATAGATAGCGCTACATTTGCATGAAATAAAAAGTTCGGACTCGGTGTTATAGGGGGGTCAAATCGGGCCCGGAAGGGATTCGAAAAATAATTTTTGTCAGAAATTTGGTCGAATAGGGTATCTTTTGAAAGAGAACGCTCTTCTGATTCTAAGTATGCAATCCCCAAGTTTCTACATCGATTCGTTCCCGAGTTATAAGCCGAAATCTGAGGTTGGGTCGAAAAAGTGACCCTCTCAAAAATGGCCGGGAAGGTGATAAAATGTCTTTTTAGGTCAAATTAAACCAAAATACAAAATTTTAGCCAAATCGGAGACAAAAAGTTGAGATTTGTCCGGTAGTTAAGGAGCAAAAGTCGATTCCTAGAAAAACCGGCTCTTAAGATCGAACGAATTTGATCAATCTCTTTGCCAAAATTCTTCTCCGGTTGTGCTTTCGTAAGGCTAAGTAATTGTAATTGTATGTAATGTTGTTCGACTACCTGTTTTACTGAAGCTTATATTTTGCTACTCGTGTGCTGGTGTTTGCTGGTGTAGAGCTAAATGGGAGTAAAGTCAGTCAGTCAGTTCATTTGGTTTGAAATTAATGGAATGACGGCAAGTTATTAGGAAAACTCTAAAAAAAGGCCAAGCGGTCTTTTTTGGTCAGTACTGTATTATTATTTCACAGTGCCATAAAATAACACTGTTGTTTTAGTTATTTCAATTGTATCGGAGTGTTTTTCTGCCATTTACAACAAGCGAGCAACAAAGTTCATAACTGAAGTGATTTAAAAAAAAATTATTGCCAAAAACAAAGTTTCTATGTGACTTCTGAAATGATTTTATTCCATAGAATTTAACAGGTTTTCTTAGATAAGTTCCGGTAGGATTCCGTTCAATCGCTAAAGACTACTCATATGTAGAGTTGTAAAAAAAAAATTTTTTTTGAAAGCCAAAAAAAAGCTTTTTTTATGAAAATTTTTCATTTCGAAATTTTTTTTTCAAAATTTTTTCCTAGCATGAAATATAGCTTGTAGGAGATGCAAGGATGCATCAGAAGCAACTTTAAATGCAAAAGCTGATACTTTGGTTCAAACATAGTGTTACAGCCTGAGAGTCGATATTCTACCTGCAGCATTGCTCACAGAGAGGCTGCTGCCCTTCAAAACCTATTTTTATGCTTAGAATAGGCAAGAAATTGATAGAACTGCACTTCTAATGTATATCTGAGGCTAAATTCAGCGATTTCCCCCCAAAATTTTCATACTGTGAATAAAATAAAAAATTTTCGAAATGGGCCTTCAAAAAAAAAGAGCCTAACAACACTACTCATATGACTCAATAAAAACACGACATGTCATGATTACATTCAGCTAAATATTAGCCTACATTTAAAAACCGAACCTGAAATCACTACCGTAACGTCTTTTAATCTTAGACCTCGTTTTACTACATTAGAAGAACTTATGAAAGCATTATGCTAGCAGTCAGTCAACGGGACCGTGCTTGAAGTGCAAAGTTTTTAGCACATTTAAAAAGCTTCTCGATACCGCTTACCATCATGTCTAACATCTGTTTGGTTTCGCTATCCACTTCAATGAGACCTTGCTCACGGTGGTCGATCACAGAGACCTAAAACACAACTCTTCTGCAACAGTTGTACCAGATTGCAAAGGCAAACAGGCCACTGCCCAACCGGGGCGAAAAAAATTTAGCATTTAAAAACGCATTTAAAAGATATTCTAAGCAATGGATTTGAAGAATTCTGAGCCAGTCTCTGGTAGCAACGACCCTGTCTCCCATGCCCTATTGAGAGTTGAAATTGTGACTTTCACCGATTCCGCCCAAATTTGGTGGGGTAGTACAGTAGTACCTGATGAGATGAGTTGTCCAGGACCTGGAAAGATTAGTTCGATTCCACGCTCCAGAGTGGAGTTATGCACTGAAGAAATGTTTGCTCCTTAACTATGGAACCGAAAATTTAGCAGCGATTTTCTCGGGTATTAGTGCGAATTGCAAATTAATGTTTGGGGTTTTTATTAGTTGCTTGAATGTCTCTGAAACGCACTACTTAGATCTACAAATTCAGAAAAAATTTTCGGCTCTCTGACCGCCAAAGCCTACCCCTGTGCACACTTTTTTTTCTTTCAGAACTTTGTAGCGCTTTATTTCTGCATGTATTGGTGCTTATTGTTTATTCAAGATTAAAGGGCAGCTGGGCCGATTGGCCGGCTACATACCACCCTACTGCTATACTAGTAATCTGAACTTAGCGCTCACGCTATCAAAATACAGAATCAAGGTGCAACAAAATAACAGAAAAATTAACAAATGGAGGCTTTGGTCTTGGCTCTCCTAATTGTGAGTGTGCGGTAGTCAATAAACAAATCACAATCGCCATTTTGGCGTCGGCAACGCAATTCAGTTGTAAGTCAAGTCAAGTCAAGTGCAGTCAAATATGGGATTAACCACTCAGAACGTTGTCATTTGCTACCTCAAAGAATTTTTTCCGGTCACATACATAACTGTACCAAAAAACGGAAATCTACATCCAGCTTTTGTCTGAGCAGTCGGATCTTTTAGCTTTTAGCCTCATTTGAAAGAGCGTTCCCTGGCCGATCGATTTGTTGGTCTCTGGTGGAAAACAAACCACTCAATCGAGTACTGCAAGAGTCTATATTGAGATTTGTTTAGCACACTGCTTTTTTCGTTTTAGCCTGAGGTCCCAACTTCAAAACATCATAAGTCTGCCTCGAGTAGACGATGCAGTATGGCTTACCCGAGAAAATCGCTGCTAAATTTTCGGTGTTAAGGAGCAAAAATTTCGGAGCGCATCACTCCACTCTGCTCTGGAGCGTTGAATCGAACTAATCTTTGCAAGTCCAGGATAACGCATCAGGTACTACTACCACACTAAACTTGGGCGGAACCGGTAAAAGTAAATAATTTCAACTCTCAATACCAAGGGTCGATCGAGCCAGAGACTGGCTCTTAACACTGCACTGAATCCGTTGCTTCTGCCTGCAGCTTGGTGCTACTTCAGGGTTCGAACAGATCCGGAATTTTTAATTTCCCTGACTTTACCTCCTGACCTAAATAAGAAACTTCCCTGACTTTTCAGAAGCGAACTAAAAACCAACAGAAGCGATTTTCATTTAATTTTAGTGATTTCCATACAGATAAAACAAACCAAACATCCACATATTTTGAAACCAACGTTAGAATTATTGAAGAACCCTGGCTAAGCTGTGGCCCAAACAGGACAAGGAAAATTGGAAAATTTTGCTCAGAACATTATTTAAAATACGCACGCAGGCACCATATACGTAGTTGTGGTACAGCGATGATCCCTAACTTCCCCTGACCAGGCATGAAATTACCGGACTTCCCTGATCATTTTCAGATAATTGAGAACCCTTGTTAAAGAAAAAATCGTTGTCAAAAATAAAGCACAACAACACGACGGGCTATAATTTTCATAAGAGAGCAAACCTCCGGCATGTAGTTGTCCCGACGCTCTCGCTCTTCCTCTTGCAGCTTGATGGAGATGCCACGCACTGCTCCTTTCTGGATTCTCTTCATCAAATGGGTCACATATCTAAAACCTCATTAGCTTCGCACCGGTATCATCTTATTAAAACTTGGTGCCATCACTTCATCACCATTCAGCATATGGTAGCCGGTACAGGTACCGATAAACAATGTGCATAAAATTGTCGTGTACGGTACATTTAAAAATAGACATGTACTAAACGCTTTCTCACACATGTACGTAACAGAACAGGTTGTACTGGATCTGGGAAGTTGGCCTTTGCCGATTGGGAGCAAACGCCCAAACCTCCAGTTGTATGCATGGTTTTCTAAAGATTTTTATTGAGAAACATTTCGTTTCACCCTCAGATCCCTCTATGAATGTCGCGAATTTTTCTTCGCTCCATACCAGGTGAGACTACGGATCCAAGTCAGTTCCAGTTATGTACGTGGTGCTGCGTTATCACGTAGCAGTGGTCTCGCAACCATTAGGGCCTGACTCCCCCACCTCACCGGTTACCTAAACCCTCCGATTATCTCTTCGATTTTTGGCAAATCTTCTGAAATCGATTTTAGCTGTATTTAAGCGAAATTTGATGTTTAACGGAACCGCATTTTCTTAAACGTACCTTGGTTTCAAGCTTAAACTGAATTTCAGGCTTATGTTTAGGCGTAGGTAATACAGTTTGAAATGTGGTAGGCAATACAGTCAGCGGCAATATAAGATATCGGTGCCTAAGGCAGGGGTATCCCACGTTCAAGCTCTTTGATGGTAAGATAAAAAGTACCGGTACCTGTCTTATGGCACCCCTGCCTTCGCGCTCCGTGGTTGTCAAAATCCGGAAATTTGGGGGTGGGCCTCATTCATGAGTCTGGGGCGCTTACCCCTCCCCCTCGCTGACCAAGACCTCTCCCTCAGGCTGTCCACGCGCTCCCTCGAAAATTTTGGTGATTTTTCAGAGAAATCAGCCCACTACCCTACCTGAATAATGATGTCTCGGGATTGGGTACTATAGTATGCATGTCCAGACCAACCACAAGCTCATATTTGAGGCCCAGCCCCAAATTTCCGGATTTTGCTTACCCCTAATCCATTTTTTCGGTTCAACCACAGAGCCCGAAGGTAGGGCTGCCATATAAGGTATATATGGCACCCTACCATAACATGCACCGGTACCTTATATGGCGTCAAGTTCTTGACTGTAATATTGCAGATCTGCTTCAGCCACATCACTACGTCACATATCTACTCACCCGGCAATCTTATTCCTCATCTTTTTGCTGGGTATGATAGCGATTTCTTCGCATATCCTTTTGTTCGTATGAAAGTCCATCCCCAGCTTCGTGTAGTATTTCTCGATGATCACTCGCGACGCCTTTTTCACTGTCTTCGTCCGAACTCGACCCATCGTCGCTACCAAACTTCTGCTCTTCTAATTTTATTAGCAGCGACACACTGAAACTACTGACCAATTGCACACACACTAAAATTCATTGACGAGCAGCTATAGCCATACATGGGCCGGAAAAATGGGGTGGGGGGGGGTCAAAATTTTCAATTTGGGGGGTGGGTGTTCCGTCAAAATTTTCCGCCGGGGGGGGTCGAAGCCCAGGTGGGGGGGGTCAAAACCAAAAAATGCCTGCGAACGCTTTCTAGGTTGTTTTGGTACAATTTTCTGCCATTATATGAACAAAAATAACATTTCACACTATTTTATGACCGTATATGACACAAATCAGCAATTTGGACAAATTCATGTCATTACAAAAGCTGCCAGAGTCGAATTTGTTTTGAAATTTGTGTTTGTTATGTGCAGTTTTTTGGTGTAGTAAAGCTGGCCTGCACCATTATTTCCACAACCACTGCACAGGGTGGGTGGGGTCGGCTGCACGCCATTTTGGGTGGGTGGGTGGGGGGGGTCCGGGGGGGTCGAGCCTAAGTTGGGGGGTGGGCAAACCCCCCCCGGCCCATGTATGGCTATAGCGCTATTAGTGCGGCAAATCTAAATCTGCGCCAACGTAACACAAACAGTCATTTCAAGTTTTCGCTTCGGCTTAGGATAGGTTCCTTTTATGGCTATGGTAATCCATGGTTCGGGTAATGCTTAGGTGGAGTGCCTCAAATCCAACATCTGCCCATATAGGAAAGAATATTACTTAGTAGCTAATCTGACTAAAAGTTCAATTTCAGCATTCTAAAATCGCAAAGAGTACGCAAAGAGCCTCCAAACTTAATTTTGTTGCCACATCCGATAAAACTACAGAAACACGAATGAAATTTTCTGAAATTTTGTTTTCATACGGTTTGGTAGCGCTACACGTCTCTTGTTCTTTCGCCTTTTCTTCCTTATCTCGCAGTCCTTCGTTTTACCTCTTTGGGTGTGGATTGTTGAGTAGTAAACTGAACTGATCATTAGACTCGTCAGGTCAACAGCCTTCAAATGATATACAATATGACCATATTTATTTGGACAATTTTGAAATTTTGCCACAAAAGCGATAATTGATATTTATCGATAAAACTTGTTAATTTATAATTAATTAAGATCATTAACAACATTAATTTCTGTTTAGGATCGGTTCCTGATCCCCCAGCTATACGTGATCCCAGTTCTAATTTAGATACATGTATCTACGATACGACTCTATGGTTGGGGGTCTTAAGCGGGGTTTATACTCGTACTACAGTAGCTACTGGACTGGCGGACTCCTTCGGATCAGGTGTAGCTGGGGGAAATCAGGAACTGATCCCAAACAGAACTTAATGTTTTAGTGATCAATTAATTATAAATTCACAAGTTTTATCGATAAATATCGATTATCGATTATTTTTTGGCAAAATTCCAAAATTTCAAAATAAAATGGTCATGCTAATTATCATTTGAGAGCCGTTCGCCTGACAAGTCTAATGATCACTACATCAGCATAGGGTACGCCCCGCGCAGACATAGGCTAACATTATTTTGGCTGAGGGGGGTAGAACTTCAATTCCTGAGGGGGGGCCGAAGGGGTAGGAGCGCCTGAGGGGGGCTTAGGCGGTGGTAAGCCAAAAGTCCGATTTTTGGCTAAAATCAAGGTTTTTTGGCTTATTTCTCATTAAAATAAGTTCAATATAAGCTATTCTGAGGTCATTTACACACCAAATACCGGATACAGGATCAAATACCGGATACAGGATAGTGTTTTTGAGCTAAAAATGTATTTTTTACATATTATCCGGTAAAAATACCGGATAATCGGGTATTTTTCAGATCCGAACCACTATCAGGTAGTTTTCTTTACGACGGACGGTTGCATCTTTCTGGTGTTTCCAAATGCACCCGCACGGTGCGTCGTTTCGTTGGTATCTCCCGATCAAAGTGGCCCATTGTTTAGGCGGTCTGTATGTACCAAAGTGGTTCAAATGCAATTTCATATTGTTTCGGCTTCTGAAATGCTGTGAAGTGAAACTGAGTGTTCTTGAAGCACATACACCTGACCTGATGTAGAAAACCGAAGATTCGGATCAACCTACTAGAGCACAACCACTTTTAATGTACAAACGCGTTCTTTGTTGATTTCACAACGGTAACTCTTGCTGCTTACTGCCGTCTCTGCTCTGTCCGCCGGGCCACAAGCAAACTCTATGGGGGAAAAAGGTTTTGCTAAGCAAAGACCACTTAGCACTGTTTAATCTACCCGTGACCAATTCAGTTCCAACCAAGCCTCTCCTCAACTGAAAGGCGTTCGAAACCGTGCCATATCTCTACTTAGGGTCGAAATTAGTGCGAAACCGCATATTATTCAAAAACATTCTATGCATTACTAAGAAAGATCGTCTGGGCGTTATTGTATTCTTTATTTACTAAGGTCACAGATCACAGATTAGGCAAATCACAGAACAACATAACAACTCTCAACTTGTAACTGGCACGAAAACTAGAAGCTAACTAGATGCATTTTTACTACAGGAACGCTTCAAGAATCCAGCGTAAAGCATAGAATATATAGAATGAGGTGACACATGTACTACAGAAGAATCGCGACAGAAGAAAGAGCGAACTAATCAGACCAGTAATCCTACAACAAAAAAATCAAGCAGATAAAGCTTATTTTTACCACAGTAGCTGCAGAATGCCGTAAATTGACGCCAAAGCGGCATGTCGTTCTAAAACGTTGATAAGTACAACATATATCGAGCCTGTAAATTTTCTTACTTGGGAAACAACAGCTACATTCTTGGATGAAGCAAGCACAGCGGCAAAGGCTAACGCCGCAGTCATAGCCATTGTTTTGCTTAGGACAGTCCTGAAGCAAACAACGTATTAATCAATCTGTTTTTCGGTACCACTGCTATCTCGGTGTGCCAATTCTCGTCAGGTGCACCGGTGGCACCGTTTCTGTGGGCCATCTTGACACATGCCCTGAAGAAACGAAAAAGGAGATAATTAACAGGATTATAACTACGCAATCCACTTACAGCAGCTTTGCCATTATGACCTCTGCTTCGTATTGATAGATTAGCTGTGTTATTTCTTTTTGTTGCCAAGGAACGCCGAATCCCGTCTTTGGAAGACCACGGCCACGCCACGACGTTGCATTTTAGACGATCAGCTAAATAAACTGGAACTACTTACAAATCTTCCCACTACAAAAAGTCTGAAAAACACGTCTGCACCAGCACACCGGAAGAATCAGTCAGGATTTCCAAAAATAAATGGAATTTTTGTTGTTTAGACGGTTTCACACGTTGACAGACCGTAGAAGCGATCGCAAAATATATCTAACGGGCCAGCTAAATTTTGTTCGATTTGCTAAATAAATCTACCGCCTGCTAAATAGCGCTAAATATTGATCCGGAGATCACCGGCCCGCACCCACCCGCACAATGTGCAAAACCTAATCTGCACGAGCAGTGCGAGCGCGCGAGCCGCACCACACCGTAACAAAAGTGGCGCCTCAACGCCCCAGGCGAGCGCCAAATTCAAATCGCTTAAGCACTGGACCCTGCTTCAAGTCCCATTCAGGCCTGCCTGCCACTGATTGCCTCCCAGATCGTTCATCACTTTGATCATCCAGCCGCTAATCGCAGTTCGCGGACCACTGATCTTCAGCGAAGTCCTATCTGATGAATCGGCCGATCTATTAGTTGTGGAAATCAGTAAAACTGACGATTTTCCTTCAGATTGCAATGATTTCAAATCTTCAAGGTATGATCATTAGTTCATCGGCGGCCGGCGTGTCGATGCCATGATGCTAACAGCTCCCGACGGTGCCCCATGTGTCAGAGGGCTCCCGACATACAGTACATAGTTGGTTTCTCAGACCATCTATGTAGCTGGGTTTTCGTCTATGGGGTTCAGATCCCCAAATAGGGTTTCAGCACTATTTCCAAAGGGGTTTCAGCGACCTTTTTTGGTGTCCAAAAGTGGGTTTCAGCGACCTTTTTTGGTGTCCAAAAGTGGGTTTCAGCCACCTTTTTTGGGCTCAAAACAAGGTTTTGAGGACTAAAAATCGGGTAAAAATCCTGTTAGAAGTGCAGAAATGCCCTTTAAAACCCTATTTATTGTTTTAAAACGTGCAGAAAATCGCCTTTTCGCAATTGTGGCCCCATCAAAAAGACGGTACTCCATATGGAGCCAAAGCGCTAATACGCGATTTTGTGAAATTCCCAGCTCAAAAAATCAATGACGACGAATCTGCAACCAAATTCGCAGGTGTGCGAAACAAAACGGCGTATAATTCGCTTTTTGAGAATTTCAGACGAATTCGAAATTTGACGAATTTGCAGATGGCAAATGCTAAGGCATAGAAAAACCCGATATTGCGATATAGATCTTGAGAGAAGGCGAATCATGTGATCAAAAAGTTTTGCGATTTTGCGTCGATTCGGAAGAGTCATCGCGAATTTCAGGCGATACAGATGTTCCTGCGAATAATGGTCGTCGCGAAGGAGGTACTTGATATGGAGTACGGTCTTTCGAGTGGGTTAATAAAAAATCTTACTTCCGGTCATACATTCAAAAATGAAAATTTGTCGACTATAAAAAATAGGCGATTTTCCCCCAACACTGCATTTAGTAGACAGAGTATACTGTCTTTAAAACAGAGATGGAAATTAATCTGTGTGATCTACTGTATGCAGGTAGTGTTTGTGTGCAGTGATGTTTGATTGGTTGTGGTGGGATGGCGCTGTTCAGTCATTCAGCGACATATTCGGAATCATGTATGTGAGTGCGTTTGCGTCAATGCTACTCGTGCATGCAATTGCCTGTTTGCTAGCAGCTATATCTCTCTGTCCCCACAGATGGAGTCACTGGATTTGCATTGCCCTATTTGGTAAACTGACTAGTAGCTTAGCTTTGTTTGATTCAACAGTTCTGTTCAGTGTGTGGCGTGTGCGTGTCACTGATTGCTGTGTTGACGAGTGTGCTGGTGAGCTGGGTCTTGGTCAACACTGCTCTCTGCATCCCTCCATCCGTCTGTGTCTGCATTGGTCTCACGCAAACCATTCTCTACACGACATTCGCTTTTTCTAGACTTACCTTTACTCTCTAAACTTACTGTTGGCATTCAAAAGTCGTACTGTGCGTAGCTGTGCTGTAATATTCTGGCAAGACTTCCTGTTTATTGAAAAATTAAAGTCGATACAATACTTTCACTGGACAACAGTCACAGTAGACTCACAGCAACAAATGTACGCAGAAAAACGAGGTTAGGCTGTGTCTGAGTGAGCGAGCAGAACTAAATCACAATCCATCGGGGTTCTTCTTCATAATGAAAATAGAGAGTACGTATGAATGAGGAGTCAATGCATTATCAAAGCACTTCCGATTTAGTAACAGCGGTCGCCGTCTGTCTGTGCCAGTTTTTTGCTCTGCAAGCAAAGTGTATAGATTGCTAGTATAGTTTGACTTGACAGAATCGACCTAATCTTGAGCGTTCAACAGTATTTTAGCTAAAGTCTTGGCGGCAAAGGGTCACTCAAAATTACAGTGAAGAGATGATGAGGACGGTTCGCAGCTGCGTCGTTTGCATTGTTATGTACAATGTACGTGTATGGTCTGGTCGACAGTTAGTCAAATCTGACTAGGGTACTAAGCTTAGCCTAAGAAATTTTATTTTCTGAAGATTTCTGCTATGAAGTATTCATGTTCTGAAATATGATTTGGTACCGCCGCACCGTCATGCTGAACACTGCTAGCATACAGTACTAAAAGTGTCAGCAGCTGCACGTATACTTGTGTGTACATGTCTGCCCTACATAGTTGTACAGAAGGAAGGAACAAAGCCGTTTTTGGATTGAATACTAAAACAGAAAGACAAGTCAGTGATCAGAGAATACAAATCATGGGGCAGCAGCAGTGAAGGTGACTGATCTAAATCTGCGCATTTTCTGTTTCTCCAGGTACTTGCCGACGCCTCTGGCCAAGATCACAGTCAAATCGATACTCAGCGCCAGCAAACACAAAATCACCAATAGCAGAAGCACTGCAAACACCGAACCGATGACGCGGCACGTACTACACTACACACACATGCAGACATACCAAATCGGGCATAGTCGGAAGTTTCCAGTGAGGCGTTGGGGTCAATCATCCGGGGCAGAGAAAGTCTTTCGTCGATCAGAGTAATCATGTACCAGCAGCAGTAACTCAATGAACACAGCACTGTGTAGGCCAATACCAGCTGCAAACTACCTACATACAAACTAGAACTACCTCTCTTTTCTCTCTGACTGACCGCAAATCGAAAGTGAGGCAAAGACCACTGAGAAAACGGCTTGTACATGACTCCTTCGTATTCGTATAATCGTCTGCACACTTGACATTTGTTGCTAGAAAATGGCAGACTCTTCAAACCGCACAGAGTAACTTGCGAGCAGTGTAACGTACTGCGCAGATTTGGCCACCCATTCATTGAGGCAGTGGTCGTGCACGTAAGCCATAGAGCCTCTGCAGTCGCATGGAGTCACTAAACGGCCAGATCGACTGAAACAAATGCGACACGCCCCTGACGTCAAACTGGTGGTCGAACTGAAACAGAACTGAATTTGCACGGCTACCGTAGCCAACCACACCTGGACATTGAGCCCTGTCTCTCCGCTTTGTCTGTTCCGTTCGTGTCTCTAGTGTTCAGTTGGGGTTCAGCTTCAGTTTTCACCTGAGACACTGGAGTGTCGACTGATGCGTCGGCTGTCGTCATTGCAGTGGCCACCGATTCCGTCTTTGATCGGTCCGTTCGGGATGAGGTGGGTTTCAGTGGATCATCGGTCTTTCTGGCTGACATCTCTTTCTCTCTCTCTTCTCCTTCACCACTCAGTAATACAAAACACAGATACAAATGATTCGTACAATGTGCAGTGCAGCAAACACCCAAGCACAGCGTATGTACAGTACACGACAAACAGCTTTCTAAATCTGTTTTTTAATTGACAGAACGGCACATAATGTTTTTAGTACGGCGTAAAATCAATATTTGTCCTTCACTAGTCGTCGTCGTGTAAGGGTTCTTCATATGTGTAGGAATTTAGACCACTAAACTGCAAAGCGTGTATGAATGGCGTACGTAGGGTCGCTGAGTTTTCCATTAAAGTCCATTCATTGCATAGGTTGTAGTCGTGACAATGTCAGCTTTGCCGCACTGGTTGCAACCAATTCCTCACCGGAAACACCGGTCCATTCAAGCATAGGCCTAATTGTACTAGTACTAAAATCAACCTTTGAATTTAGTACTAGTCATACCAAACCAAATTCAAAACAGCTCCTTGTATACTATACCATACCTTATCAAAATCAAACGCCTTTACCAGATAATAATTTTAGTTCTAGAGTTTTGATTTTGTTATGGCGTTTTCATTTTAGTACTAGCTTGTTGGCTATATTCATAACACTTTTCAAATGCGTCAAAATATATTCCCAATCCTTTCTGCATGTTTTGATTGGAAAAAACTCAAGAAAGGTGGATTGAGCATACTAATTTCCAAAGACTTCTATGACATTATCACAGCAAACTACCACTACTGTACCAAATTCATACCAAAATCACACCAACCAAATTCAAATTGAATTAGCTAGTACTATACCATATCAAATTCAAACCGCCAAGTTTATACTATACCATACCATATCAAATTCATAGTTTGAATTTGGTAGGCATCCCTGAGCATAGGATTTGCCTTGAATTCCGCTGCACAGAACTTGTCCAATCTGCTCAGAACAGATTTGACTCGGTTTCTGATAGGGCAAGAAAATTTTTGCAAAATTAGCCTTCAAAAAGGCATTTAAA
>JASANB010005231.1:42500-76716 GCA_030248155.1 Sabatieria punctata | reverse complement strand
CATGCGGGCCAAAAACCAAAACAAACGGAGTGAGCAAAAATCGATGTTATACAGGGTCCGGCAAGAAAGTAAGTAACCCAGCAGATTTTTTGCTGTAGCAACCGTAAATCTCAACCGATTTGAATGAATCTGTTTCGAATGAACGACAAATAGATTATTGACAGAATGTTCATTAAGAAAGTCTGTTTTGACTTGAGCGTAAGTATCTCAGGAACAGAGTATCTTGATATAATTTTCACCATGTTTTCAAGAATTTATCTCTCTTTCATTTAAAAACGGATTCATTTGAATCGGTTGAGATTTATGGTTGCTACAGCAAAAAGTCTGCTGGGTTGTTCAACAATAATCACTATTTGTTGATTACCAAAATCAGCGTTTCAAATTTGATGGCAAATATCTCAGGAACCAAGCAGAGTATCTTTAATGAAAATTGCGCCAGTCTGCCAATAATTTATTTGTCTTTCATTAAGAAAAGATCCGTTCAAATCGATTGAGATTTGTGGTTGCCACAGTAAAATATCTGCTGAGTTGTTATTGTTGGCGGACCCTGTATTTTTTATTTATAGTGTACAGGTTGTGGCATGTGTGTCAGTTAGAGTTGGTGGTCGTGAAGTTAAGAAGAATAGTAGTGGACCAATCCGATAATTTAGTGCAGAATATTTATTGCTTAGAGTATCAGTGATAAATCTATGGACAACTCTGAGGACAACTTGTGGCGATCGAATTCAGCGCGCAGTGCATCGGCAGTTTGTACAGCGCACATGTTGAATGCATATTAGCTGAAATTTGTTGGATTTAAATAATATTTGGTTTGTAGCACAGAGAAGACAACTGACTGGTGGGGGCGGGCTTGATTGCCCTTCCGCAACTCCCATTCTTCATGATCTTCTTATGCCAAACTCCGTTGGCACATAAATCCTCAGATTTATCCTTTATTTTTCTGCCCACTATAATCTACAGCTTCTGTTCTATTCTGACCACACAACAGTTTACCTTTGACAGGTCTGGGATATGTATCGCCACCACAGAACAAAGCCGCCATTTCTCCATGGTCAACTTTGCCATTTATTATAATCTCATGATCGGTCAGTACTTCAGTTTCAGTCACCCAAACGCCGCTCTTTTGTAGCTTCACGTCACATTGAGCTAAAGTCTGGTTGGTTTAGGGGCGCGCAAAAATTAAAAATTACACAATTGACATGAGGGGGTCCGCCAAATCATTACTATAGGGAGGGGATTGGTGATTTTATTCCATAATTTTTAAGGTGCAGAAATCACTGAAATGGCCATAATTTTAATTTTTTACGTACAGTACATGTACATGTAGTCTGGATTTGAAGCCATTGGCTTACATTTCTCACTTTGACTTAGATGAATGTGTCAGTCAGCAGACAGCAGCTAGTCAGGGCTTTCCAATTTTTCAAATGCTAAATGGCACCAGTGACTTTTGAGATCTTATTACTAAGAGTTTATAAGGGCATTTATGGACTCAATCTTTTATGACTATCGATCATCAGTAAAGTGATATGGCAACACCCGTAAAATCCAATATACTTTGGTTTCATCTGTAACAAAAAGCCATCAAATAATGGCTTCTATGTAAAAAGGACTATACGTACAAGTACTGTACATATAGTTGTAGCTCTTCGACAAAGAAAATTAAGAAAATTATCAAAAACTTACTGAACACAGATGTTATTTTATTAAAAACTTCATTTAACATGGAATTGAACACAAAAATTTCGGCTCCAACTCTCAAATAATTGAAACTTCCGGTGGAGGGGTAGCCAGATTATTACGTAATTAGGGGAGGGGTCAGGAAATTAATACGAGCGATTATCATAGGGGACGGGGGTCCGAAAATGGGCAAAAACACGAATTATGATTACGTCATAATTGGTGCACGCACCCTTAGTAGGTAGAGAAGGCCTGAAAATCGATTCAACTACTTACGTTCACAAGTCTCACCACAGCTAGTGTAGATTGGCGGTTGGTCACAGAATGCTTGGTGCGCGGCACAGTTGGTATACAAATCACCTCAAATAATTTCAACCCTTCCGAATGGGTAAGCATCAACACAACTAACCAGTTTCTGTTGGGGTCAAAGTTTGGCAGCTCACTCCTCTCATGTTCTTCTTCCAAAAGCCATTTATGCACACATCTGCCTCCGTACTGGCTCCTATCAGGCTAGCTTTCTTCACTGAAACAAATGCAAAGGTGGTCCATTCCGTCTTGCTGTAGGCTTTGCGTTGGTCAATGAACAGAAAAGTTACAGCAGAACAAAACCCCGGATAGATAAATGGATAATCGTGCACTTCTAGAAAGTGACTACGGACACGTGGAAGTGCTTAACTTGTGTTTGAAGAGACAGGCTTGACCAAAATTTTGAGGGTGAAAATTCTGAGGTTGTGTGTATGTTACGTATGTTAGAATTTCGGCGAAATTGATTAACGAAAACGAAAGTTAGAGCTAGACGAAAACCCGGATAGATAAATGGGTCACCCTGTATCATCAGGCTATGTAAATAAATAAATAAATAAATAAATAAATAAATAAATAAATAAATAAATAAATAAATAAATAAATAAATAAATAAATAAATGTATTAAGGCAACCAAACTTACGCATTGTCTTGTACATAGTGCCTTTCTTGCCACAGAAAAACGACGCTATCGTGTTGGCTGGCACAGTACTGGTCACTATAGTTCGGTACTTGGTCAGTTGTTGGTCGGTCGAAAACCAGCTTCCCGATCCGTGCTTTCTTGTCACCTTGCATGGAGCTACAGTAATGCGGAGAACACTCAGACATTTAACGCCGTTCTGTTTATGGTACTGGTACCATAAATGGTACCAGTTACCTAGCTTAGTGGCAACATAGATATTTTGTACCCCCGCGTTTGGAGAGAATGGTGGTACTGGAGATATATTATATGGTAGGAAATCTGAAGATAGTGGTAGTAGTAGACGGCGTTAAGTTTTTTTAGCTCCACTGTTATTTGGGACAGCTCAGGACACCCCTCGCTCTTTTCAGAGCCCTTCAATGGGGTAGCCCAAGCCCTGTCTACAAACAGTCCTCCCTTTGCTGCCGTTTGGTGCCTGACTGTAGAAATCAATAAATCAATAAGACGCATGGCATCAATCAATCAACATCGCTTACGCATGCAGGTCACTCCGCAGCTAGTGTAGACCTCCGGCTCGTTGCAATGTGCCTTGTAGTCAGGGCAATTTGGGTAGTAATCGACTAAAAATTTGTTAGACTGCTCTGAGACTGACTGACTTCAACCGGTCAAACCTGAAGTTGTGTAGGCTGAGTATTTGTGGTTTTTTGTGCACCAAGCATTGCTCATCACATCAATCACTTGACCGTTCTGGCAAATATTTTCGGTGCTCGACCCTACGTAGTCTGCAATTTCAGTCAGTCAGTTGGCATGTTTGTATTTGTGGCTCAGATGATTACTTTTGACTACAGAGCGTTCTGTAGAACTACCACAGAACAGAGCCACTTTTGTTCCCGGTGGCACATTTGTGGCGAACTGTCGGTTTGGATTGGTCTTCTCACTCAAAATCTCGGTCGTGGTGAACCATTTGCCCGCTATCCGGGTTAATATTGGACAGGCTAAGGAAATAATATTCAGATTCATTGAAAAAAAATCACAAAAATTCACTGAATGTAAGTTGGATAGGATAAGCAGTATTTTTGTAGTTACTAGATAGATTGTGCCGTAAAAACTGCAAGTTACTGTAACTCTAACTGTATCCGTAAGTAATTAACTGTAATTGTAACTACCTGTAAGTGTAAGTAACAGTAACTACCTGTAACTGTAACTAACTGTAAAACACTGTAACTTTAACAGACTGTAACTGTAATTAACTGTAACTCTAACCAGTGGCGTATCCAGGATTTTGGAAAGGGGGGGGTGTAAAATTTTTGAAAGTGCCTGGTTGGGCCGCTGCCCAACCGGGGTAAGAAAATTTAGCAAAATTAGCCTTCAAAAACGCGTTTAAAACGCATTCCGAGCTTAAAATTAACAGAAATTACAAGTTTTAGTAGTTTATAATGGCCTGGTTGTGCTTCTGCCCGACCAGGGTGAGAAAATTTTGAAAATTTGGCCTTCAAAAACGCATTTAGAAGGCGTTCTGAGCACAAAATAGACAGTTTTAGTACATAATTCATTAGTTTCTTATATTTTTGACTGACTTTTTCTTTCTACCTCCACCGCAAAGGGGGGTGTACACACCCTACACCCCCTGGATACGCCACTGACTCTAACTGTTTTTAAACTGGCTGTAACTGTAACGACCTCTAACTACAGACTGTAACAAACTTTAATTAAGTGTAACTCCAACTGTTTTTTAACTGGCTGTAATACTAGTTGTAACTGTAACGACCTGTAACTACTGACTGTAACAAACTATAGCTAACTGAAACTCTAACGACCTGTAACTGCAAGTAACTGTAACAGACTGTAACTTTTAACTGTAATTTACTTTGACTGTAGCTCTAACTGTTTCTGTAACTACAGCTAACTGCAACTGAAATGAGCACACTGAAACTGATATAACAGTTAGTTATAGTTTGTTACAGTCAGTAGTTACAGGTCGTTACAGTTACAGCTAGAGTTACAGCCAGTTACTGTTAACGACCTGCAACTGTAACTACTGACGGTAACAAACTATAACTAACTGTAACTCTAACTGAACTGAAAGTGTACTGTAACTGTAACTTCAGCTTTGCTTTGATTTGACGCTTACGTGGTTGACACTGAGTTGGTATGTAAGGTCCCCAGACTCCATGACTGCACATAAAAGTATCTGTGGCTAGCACACATTGACTCAAGTCAGCATTGCAGACATAATGACTTCCATTATTACAGATAGCCTTGGCACTGTCACCATGAACTACCTTGTCTGTAGGTACCACTGTCTGAGTAACAGTGCCTACAGTGCCTCCCAGTGGCGACATCAGCTTGTCACAGTCTGCAAGCACAATCTCCAAGCTTTTCATCAACATACTTATGCCAACCTTTTGCACAACTGCTAAGAGTCTGTATGCTCCAACTACCCAAATTGCAAGTAGCCGACTGAGTGGCAGTGTCAAGGAGAGAGTACCCAGGATAGCAGACCACCTGTGCAGTGCCAGTATGAGGCACCAGCGATTGGCCATTGTGAGTCAAAGTTGAACTGTACTGGACAGTGCCATTACCCACTTGGAATGGTTGATCGCAAGCTGAAACAGTACATACTCTTGTCAGTCAGTCAGTCAGTCAGTCAGTCAGTCAGTCAGTCAGTCAGTCAGTCAGTCAGTCAGTCAGTCAGTCAGTCAGTCAGTCAGTCAGTCAGTCAGTCAGTCAGTCAGTCAGTCAGTCAGTCAGTCAGTCAGTCAGTCAGTCAGTCAGTCAGTCAGTCAGTCAGTCAGTCAGTCAGTCAGTCAGTCAGTCAGTCAGTCAGTCAGTCAGTCAGTCAGTCAGTCAGTCAGTCAGTCAGTCAGTCAGTCAGTCAGTCAGTCAGTCATAAACTTACGCCCGTGACAGTCAGACAGAGTGTCGAGACTCCAGGTTCCAAAGTTACAAATAGCAGTCTGAGTAGCAGTGGTTTCAATTTGAAAGCCAGAGTCGCAGATCATGTTAGCGGTGCCACCATGACTCACTTTATCATCAGCTCTCACTTGAGTGTATTCAACAGAGCCAGCATAGCCTGGCATCACAGTTTTGTCGCATGCTGAAACTTGCTTTGATAAACATGCAGGGCAGTTTTTGTATGAAACTGTGGCAAAGTGCCATACGTCCATGGCAATCGGATAGTTGATCCAAAGACCATATCTCATAGTTGCACAGTGACTGTTCGGTGCTTGCAGTTACAATGTAATAGCCAGGGTCGCATTGCATGGTTGCTGTACCCTGGTGACTGACCGTACCGTCTGGACGTTCAGGTTCATAGACAACTTGCCCAAACTGGCCAGCACTTACAGTCTTTTCACAGGCTGAACAAGTACTGTAGGAGGCAAAACTTGGACTGCTGATACTTACGGCCGTAGCACTCAGACAAAAGCTCAATGTCCCAAGTTCCAAAGCTGCAGACTGCTGCAATTTGATCTGTGCGAGGCTTGAACCCAGCTGGACAAGTCAGAGTAGCTTTTCCTCCATGACTTATTCTGTCGTCCGACCGAATTTGGTCATAACTGACACTTCCAAAGTTGTCACCTGGGTTAACAGTTTGTTCGCAAGCTGAAGGAGAGTCAGTTTACACTTGAGTTATTCACTCAATTCACTTACGCTTCTCAATACAGTTTCCGAGCTCGTTAGACCATTGAAAAGCAGCCACACACGTAGCTGATGCTTCTCCTTCCAGTTCATAATCATCACTTATACAGGCGGTGTTTACTGTGCCATCAATGTTGATGCGATCTGATATATTTGGATCTTGTCCTGTAAACGAGACTGTTGCGAACTGCTTTGTGCCAATCTGAGCCTCTAGGCAAGCTGAAAGTTAACGAAATTCCAAATTTGGAATTACTGGAGCTGTGTGTACCGTTCAAAAGGACACCAACAGTGTAGCCAACACCTCCTGCAATAGAGCCAACAATGATAGGACCTATTGGAACAGGCGCGATCCCCCTTAGAGCCCAGTCCTCTTCGATGGCCTGGAAGTGCTGTTGCTGTTCTAGAATGGCTTGCAGTTCGTCCAAAGCCATTTCTTGCAGGGCGTGGTCTTCATTAAAAATTTGGTCTACTGAAGAGTCAAACTCTATATCAGGGTGAGTCTCTCGTTCAAGTGCCTCTCTGCGGAATTCTTCAGCTAAGGGACCGTGTCAGAATTAGGTGCCCGTTTCAGAGCTCTGATTTGAAATCAGAGCTCGGAAACGAGGCTCGTTTTTGGACCAAATCAGAGGTCTGATTTTGTGCCGACCTCGGAAACGAGGTCTGATCAGAGGTGCCTGACTCTGAAATCAGAGGTCACATATGGGCCTCTGCTTTCGTTAAGTAGGGCAGCCGAGAGCAGGTCTGCTGTTAATCTGACATCTGACACAGGTGTTCTGTCGCGCGCCGTAAACAAATACTCTGCTGTTGGCCGGCTTTGAGACTGAAATTAGTTGTTGTTAATGACTCGGTATGTACGCCCCCAATTAATCTAGCCTCTGCCTCACTCACTCAGTGCAAAAGAGTAGAGTTTCTTGCGTTTTCTATGGAGTCGGCCAGTTCTGATATCGGTAGTCTTTTGGAGAGAACAGGAACTGCCCCTTCGAAATTCCAATTTGTGTCTGTCACCGATCAAGCAACACTGACTGGCCGGCGGCCGCCCGGCTACCTCAAATAATTACGTACACGTGTCTCTAAACACTGACCTGGCGGCGGCTGCCCTGCTACCTCAAATAATTACGTACACTTGTCTCTAAACACTGACCGGCCTGGGCCTCTATGTGTATGCGCGCGCCAGACACAAGTCGATCCTAATCCTATAAAGGTTGCCGCCAACAGGAGTCCTCTGGTTCTCCATTACAAAGCCGTGGCATAATAAAGAGAGACTGCCCAGACCCCGTTTCAGGGGCACCTCTGAAACGAGCTCTGTAACTGGAAATCAGGGCTGCGTGCACCTCGTTTCCGAGGTTCAAATCAGAGCCTCTGATCAGAGGTTAAGACCCCTGATCAGAGGTCTTAACCTCTGATCCGAGGTCTGAAACGAGCACCTAATTCTGACACGGTCCCTAAATCGTTTTTGTTGCTGTTTTGTTCATCAAAATGATCAGGTTCCTGAAATAGAAATTGGATTACTGAAATTGGTAGTGGTCTGTCTGTCTGTCTGTCTGTCTGTCTGTCTGTCTGTCTGTCTGTCTGTCTGTCTGTCTGTCTGTCTGTCTGTCTGTCTGTTAACTAACTTGATAGTCATCATGCTCGTCGTGATGAGTGTCATCATTTTCCTGATTATCGGCTTCGTTATCTTTATCATTGTTGTCATCTTGGTTTTCACCACAAGAGTTAGAGTCATTCTTGCCGCAAACTTCTAACCAAACAGAATAGCCGCTTGATCTAATAGTATTAGAATGTTGTTTGTTAGTAAAAAATTAAGCAAGAAAACGCCAACCCTTGCGCCAAAACAGTTGCGTTCCGTATAATTGGCTCGAGCGTCGAATCCACGTTTTCCTTCTGCCAAAACTTATCCAGGTTAAAATGAAATTGATCCCACCGACTGAACCTCTTAGAAAAGCGCCGACATGGCTCTTCAAACTTCTGGGATTTTGTTTGACAACACAATACCTGAAAATCTCTGAAAGGTCGCCAGATTACAGTACATACATTATTTTATTCGAATTTACAGTCTTTTCTTACTTCGCACGAATTCCGGCCACATACATGTTTTCAGGCTTTCCATGCTCGATGCTACAGGTCGAAACCCATTCACAGTCTGACTAAAACTTTATATTTTTTTCCAATTTATTTGTTTGATTTACAAAATCTGATCTGAGATATACTTGTGCGCATTTATCTAGCTCTTGGCAAGTTCCGTTAACGAAATTTCGGTCCCAGTGAAGTTCCAGCTCTGCCAGGTAATGGTTGTCCTCGGAACAGTCTATTTCGTCCACTTGTTCCCCAGAAATGTTAGCAAGAACGTAAACTGTCAGTACGATCAGTCTGTACATGACAGACTTTAGCTTGGTTAAACCGTTTACAACTTTGTTTGAGAGAGTTTGTAGTGAACAGGATTTACTTTCAGACGTCATATAAGTGCAGTAATAAAAATAATTATGGAAAGTTATTACCGTACAGAAAACCTGAACAATATCGTAAGTCAAAATTATTGGCTTTCCCAGTTTTATTCGTTCACTACGTTCCCATCCCACGCTTTCACAGGCTGTTCTAGTTTGACTGGGTTTAGCCGCTCTTTTCCGGTGTGAATTTGATGAAATCGTTCGATTATCCAAACAAGCAAGGCAAGCAGAGAACCTATACCCAGGACCAGCACAGCTCCAAGCATTGATCTGACGTTAAGTGGCTCCCATTTTGAATTGTCTTCCTCATTTTGGCATCTTGGCTCTTTAGAATACTTTTGCAGTGTGCTTCTGAAAGTATTTCATGGACAATTGTGTTTAGGTCCCATAAACCATAGCTAAAATCCAGATTACTAAAATTCAAACGCCAACTACACAATCAAACGCAAGCTATACTTAGGGAATCTATTGGGAGCCTTGTTCGTTTAAATCGTTTACGGTTATCGACGCGAGTTTATTGAGTAGATACGGTAGCATAGCAATTTACGGTCCAACCCGGATGCAAGTAAAGTAAATGCTAATTGGCGCGACGACGATGTCGTCTGGTGAATCATACAAGACCACTTTCCCCTTGGTAGGGCGGCTGATCTGTTTAACTTAAGCCTAATTATAGGTCTAAAGCAGGGGAGATAATGAAATAACGCATAAATGAAATCCTGATTTAAACCTGGACCTAAAACTAAGCACAAGCGTAAATCTAAATCTGTGATTGCGATGTGGGGCGGTAGTGTCCGGGTACTAAATTGAAGCGTTCAGACGAAGAAATGCCTCAGTCCACTTTTTGAAAAAATTGAGTTCTACTCGGCAGCACAATCCCCTAACTATAGACATGTTCAATACAAATTATTTCATCTGAAGACATTCTATGTCATAAGTTACAGCAACGCAATTTTTTAACAGTGCTCGAAATTCCATAGAAGAAAAGCCTAAGTCCAAGTCAAGAAGAGCCTCAATATTCACACTCAAAATTAAAACAGTGACCTAGACAGATGAAAGTTGATACACTAATACATAGCATAGCCGAGTTCTCAAACCCCTGAAAAGGAATCCCAGATTTGATGCTTTAAGTATTTCGAAGATACAGTAATCGGGCTGCTTAACCATCGGATCAAAATTTCGAATTTGATGTTCTGGCTTAGTAATCAGAATTTAGACTTAAAAATCTGGGGTTTAAGAGTACTTTTTGACTACTTTAAGAAGCATCGGTCGAATTGCGTTTTTGAAGAAAAAAAATTTTCGACCCCCTTTTGGCCCCAAAATCTTATATCTGCAACCCCTAAAATCTATGCTCTATATTTCAGATTATTGTAGCGCTACCCTTAAGCTACAGAATACTAGCAAGAACGCCAGCGTTCGCCTACAGGTTCTGGAGTAAAATAGCTAACGGCTGAAAATCACAAAATTTTCCATCATTTACTAAGGTTGATAAAACTTTGAAATCAAATGATCAATATTTAGACCTAAAAATCGGAGGCCTTAGAGTATTGATAGACTACGTAGTTCAAGAAACTTTGATCGAATGCCGCTTTTGAAGACTAAATTGGGCCTTGGGTCACCTTTTGGCTCCTTATTCTGGAATCTCTCAAAGAGGGTTTTCCATTTCAGATTATTATAGCTCTATTTTTAAGCTGCAGATTGATGCAAGATTGCTAGTCCACTACCCGGACTTCTGGAAGGCAATCAAGCCTGGTAGTTATACTGCTCTCTTACTCTTACTGATATTTTTTAAATTTGTGAATATGGACTTAGGCTGTTTTATGGTTTAGACCTTAAAACAGCCTAAGTCCACTATCACAAATTTATAAAAATATTCAAATCAGGAAATATGTGGTGGCCCAAACTCAGGTGCGGAGTAGTACTGGTATGGGCCTCTTTTGGCATAATACCCTTTAGGGCATAGCGTTTTGCATAATTTATTTCAGGCTGGCCGAAAACTTTGAACGCGTTTTTCTCGTTTCATCTATTTATGGACTGAGGCATTTCTTCGTCTGAACGCTTCAATTTTCAGCTACTTTTGCAAGGGCCGTGAATTTTTGCAATTTACGGTCGCGTCTTGCGGTAGTACTGTTATTTTACTACAGTATAGTAAAACAAAAATTAGTAATACTAGTGGTATTTTACTAGTAGTAAAATAATAGTAAAAAGTAAAATTAAGAGCCAATAGTAAAGTAAAAATTAAATTAAATTAACAAAGACCGTCAATAGTAAAATGAAAATTTTACTACTATTTTACTAGTTTTTGGTGAATTCCAGCCAAATTCTTGATCAATTTTGCAATAAAAGATGTTTGGGCGCACTTTTGTAAGTCGAATTTCACACGTTTCTGTGTCTACAGTTCTGGAGAACTTCGTATCATGATCAAATCTAGGAACTATTTGGACCAACATCAATTATTCATAATACATTGGCATCATTGATTCAAAATTCCACGTTAAGACTAGTAAAATGGTAGTAAAATAGTAGTAAAATTAGTAGAATTATTAGTAAAACAAAAATTAGTAAAATCTGAGCTACCTGGTAGTAAAACAAAAATAAAAATTAAATTGACAGGCTGAATTTATAGTAAATTTAGTAAATAGTAAAATAAAAATCCACTAGTAAAATAACAGTATGCGGTAGTCACTTGATTTTCAGGAAAACTTCCGATAATTACCAGTCTTCCGAGAGATTCTTATAGTAAAGTCAGGCACTTAACGCCGTTTATGGTACCGACACCATATAAGGTGCCGGTACCATATATGGTACCGGTACCGAGGGTAGTGGTACCATATATGGTACCACCACGTTCGGGGCCTGTGGTGGCACCATATATGGTACCACCACTCCACTTATTCGAAGAGGTACCATATTTAGTGCTGGTACCATATATTGTACCACCACGCTCGGGGACTGTGGTGGTACCATATATGGTACGGGCACCATATATGGTACCCCTACCTTCGAGCACTGTGGTGGTGCCATACATGGTGCCGGTACCATATAAGGTGCCGGTACCATATATGGTGCCGGTACCATATATGGTACCCCTACTACGTACCTTGAGGCCAATTTCGCACTTGATTTTCTGTCATTAAACTCAATTTTCTCGTAAACGCAAGCTGATAGGCAAACGTTCCACTAACCAAAATGTAGAGCAATGATAGCTCTACGAAATTCTGCAATAAAATATGCCACTATAGGGGTTGCAAACATACATGTAGCTGGGGGGGAATGGGGGGTATTCCCCCCAGGCCCGATTTTCGGAGAAAATTCCCCCCCAGCCAGATTCTGGGGGGGGGGAATTTTTTGAAACCCTATTTTGGGTTTGTAAACCTGCAAACAGGGCTCCAGAAGCCCTGATTAGGGTTTCAGAAACCCAACCTGGGTTCCAGAGCCCTAGTTTGGGTTTCAAAAACCCTAAATAGGGTTCCGGAACCCTGTTTTGGGTTTCAAAAACCCTAAATAGGGTTCCGAAACCCTGTTTTGGGTTATTGAAACCCTAAATAGGGTTCCGGAACCCTAATTTGGATTACTGAAACCCTAATTTGGGTTTCTGAAACCCTAAATAGGGTTCCGGAACCCTAATTTGGGTTACTGAAACCCTAATTTCGGTTACTGAAACCCAAAATAGGGTTCCGGAACCCTAATTTGGGTTTCGAAACCCTAAATAGGGTTCCGGAACCCTATTTTGGGTTCCTGAAACCCTAAATAGGGTTACTGAAACCCTAATTTGGGTTACTGAAACCCTAATTTGGGTTACTGAAACCCTAAATTGGGTTCCAGAACCCTAATTTGGGTTTCTGGAGGCCCAAAATAGGGTTCCTGGAACCCTAATTTGAGTTTAAAAATCTCTAAAGAAGGTTCCAGAAATGCATTTTAACTGTATTATGTCGAATAAAATGGGTCTTTTTGCACGTTTTAAAACAAAATTAGCTTTTTTTGCACATTTTAAATTAAAAATAACGTTTTTTCCACGTTTTACAGCAAAAATAGGGTTTTAAACGGAATTTTTGCACTTCATACAGGATTTTTACCCCATTTTTAGTCCTCAAAACCCTGTTTTGAGCCCAAAAAAAGGTCGCTGAAACCCACTTTTGGACACCAAAAAAATGGTCGCTGAAACCCCCTTTGGGCATAGCCCTGAAACCCTATTTTGGATCAGAAAAATTCCCCCCCCCCAGCCGAAAACCCAGCTACATGTATGGTTGCAAAAGAGTTAGGGGCCGTGCAAAAATGACGTCATCGATTTTTGGCTATTTTTCGACCCCCCCCCCCCCCTTGTCATCGGTTGTCATCATTTTCCAAACCCCCCTCTAAAATCGAAAAAATGACGTCGCTTTTTTCCAACCCCCCGAATTAGCAAGAATTTCTGCATTAAAATGAGCAAATTTTGGGACAGTAGTTCTTAGATTCTTCTACTAGTTATTCTTCTAAATTCCTCTAGATTTTCCCGTATTTAGAAACAGTTTGTTTTAAGAAGACTTCCCGTTATTTTTAAGAAAATCATAGAAAAAAATTCGAAAATCTGCTAATTTATCACAATTCAGTGAAAAAGCCATCGACACAGTTAATATGAACTACATGTATTGAAAACCATACATGTAACAGGTCATCCGCCGAAGGGGGAGGGGGGTTGGGGGGGGGGGGTCTGGCGCCGGCCGGGGGGGGTCTGAGCCAAAATTTAGGGGGAGGGGGTAGGGCACTAAAAAACGCTCAAAAATCGAAAAAATCGCAATTTTTGGGCTAAAAATCGCCAAAAATCGCTAATTTGGGCTGAAATACAGCTAAAAAGTGCTGTTTTGCAGGCGATTTTGGCAATTTTTGTGTCTGAAATTGTAAAAAAGAGCAAAAATTTGCTCAAGAATTTACTTGCCAGAAAAATCGGAGGGGGGGTCTGGTCTAAGTCGGGTGGGGGCAGACCCCCCAGACCCCCTGTTACATGTATGTTGAAAACAGTAAGGTATCCAAGTAAGGTAAGTGTACGTACACCCTTTTTGGTGCAGGTAGAAAGAAAAAACCTGTTAAAAATAAGAAAAACTTTACTAAAGGTATCTAACTAAATAGAGCCCTCCTGTCATACATGTAACAGCTCCGGGCCGACCTGGGGGGAGGGGGGTAGGGGGGGGGTTTCCTCAGGTGGGGGGTCGAGGGGGGGTTTCGCCCAGGTGGGGGGTCCCAAATTTCAAAAAGCTCCAAAACGCCTAGAAATGCGTTTTTAGCACGTTTTTTTCAGCAAGGACGCTAAAAATCGCTATTTTAAGCTGCCAAATAGCGTTTTAAAGCTAAAAACAAGCAAAAAATGACAAAAAGAGCTTCCAAAAACACCGATTTTTCTTAAATATCAGCAGTGGAAACGCCAAATTCGGTTTCCAAAGGCTTTTTTAGTGAATTTTTAGGCTTAAAATTAGTGATTTCTGACCCAGTTTGTTAATACTGGAGCCACTACCACCACTTGTATTTTTTGGTCGGGGGGAGGGGTCCCTTAACCTGTCTCGGGGGGGGGGGGTGAGGGGGGGGGTTTGGCCTTTCCAGCTGGGGGGGTAACCCCCCCCAACCCCCCGAGTACATGTATGCCTCCTGTGCATGGTGCCGCTTGTCACAGCCTGGCCTGGAATCATACATGGGCCGGGGGGTAAGGGGGGTATACCCCTCCCCCTCGGTCGGCCATACCCCCCCTCGGCCGGCCATACCCCCCTCCCCCACCCGGAGGGAGGAAATTTTCGCTTATTTAAGGCAAAATAGGCGTTTTTTTGGCCTTTTTTCGGGGAGGGGACCCCCCCCCCCGAGGTCTCAACCCCCCCACCCCCCCTCCGGATTTTTCCGGCCCATGTATGCCTGGAATATCAAATTTCGACTCCGCCCGGTTGACATTTGGCGCCGGACGGCCCGACCCGTTCTGGGAGAGGTAAAATCGCCGAAATATCTTGTAAAATCACTTGTGCGAGTACTACGTACAGTACGTACAAAAGAAACATTTCTATGACGCAGCAAATCTAAACATAAAAGTGATTTAAAGAAAAGCTTGTTTTGGCAAAAGTACAACCTAGATTTTTAAAAGTAACCCTATCCATCCCAGGCAGGCTCCAACCGGAACAACCAAGCCAAAATTCTCTACCGAGCGCCTATGCAGATCTCTAATGAGGACCAGAATACGTTTTAAATGCGTTTTATAAAGTTAATTTTTCAAAATTTTCTCGCACTTGTTGGTCAGAATCCCAACCAGGCCTCCTCATACTACTAAAACTGTTAATTTTAACCTAAGAATGCCTTTCAAATGCGTTTTTGAAGGCTATTTTCCCAAAATTTCCCTATGAGGCAAAAGGGGACTATCCAACTTGCGCACAACCGATTTGCGCACAGGGATCGCGGGCACACCAACTTGCGCACAACCGGTTTGCGCACAACCGATTAGCGCACAACCGGTTTGCGCACAACCGATTAGCGCACAACCGAATTGCGCACAACACAACCGATTTGCGCACAAAGTAATAGTTGTGTTGTTGTGTGTTGAATGTAGTGTACATACGTTGCTAGCCACTGCAGCGCAGTGTTTTATAGGGTTTTTAGGAGGTTAGTAATATTTTAGTTCAATTTAGATCAGTTTTTGATCTGTCTCCTACAGGTACGTGACGGTTTGGATGAGATAATCGATGAGGCCCCACTTGCTCTTCGGCAGTTAGGATTCTTTGAGTACTTTGAGAGACAGTGGGTGCATGCCGTGCCGCCTGCCATTTGTGTCGTGGTGAATGAGGTCGGCCGCACCAACAATGATGTCGAGAGCTGGAACTCTAAGATGGCCAGGTTGTTCAACAAACGGAAGCATCCAGACATTTACTTTTTCCTGGAACGCATCCTTTCAAAACAAAACAATGTAAGGTGCAGGCAGGTGGATTTAAGGAAATCGCTAACTAAATTCTAAATGACTTTTCAAACAATTTCAGGTAAACACGCAACTAGATCAGATGGCCGCGGGTGCAGCGCTGGTTTGGCGCAATCCAAAATACGAACGCATCGATGACAAAATTCGCAGACTGGCCGAGCGGTACCAAACCAATTGGGTTTGATCGAGCGCATGGCGTTTCTAAAAGGAATAGGGCACTACTTCGCACAGCCAAAGCGCAATCAGTTATAAAATTTATGTATTATAAATCTTGACTATATTGTGCTGCAAAAACGTAAAAGTGTTTGAGTAAAAAAATTGTGCGCAAATCGGTTGTGTTGTGCGCAATTCGGTTGTGTTGTGCGCAAATCGGTTGTGTTGTGCGCAATTCGGTTGTGCGCTAATCGGTTGTGCGCAAACCGGTTGTGCGCTAATTGGTTGTGCGCAAATGGGTTGTGCGCAAGTTGGTGTGCCCGCCATCCATGTGCGCAAATCGGTTGTGCGCAAGTTGGTAGTTCCCGGCAAAAGTGACGTCATCTTTGGCCGAACCCCCCTCCCCCCTTGTCATCGGTTGTCATCATTTGGCAAACCCCCCTCCCCCTAACCGATGACGTCATTTTTGCACAGCCCCTTAGAGCGCCAAAAGTGGCTGAAGAGTATTTTAAGAACCCGAATTTTTAAATGAAAAAAGGTGAAAAAGTTAGGCATGGGCATGGGTGGTGGGTACATGCATTCGATCAGCCGAATCTGTTTTTTTCGTAAGACAATGTAAGAGGCCAACCATAAACTACAAAGTTCAGAGAAGGGTTGGGAAGTTGGTTGAGCGCCGGAAAAGATCGCAGGGTTGTGAGCTGGAATCGAAAAGAAAACATCTCCAAAAACGTTCAAAATCAAGTGCGAAATTGGCCTCAAGGTACATGGTGCCGGTACCATATATGGTACCACCACAGTGCTCGAAGGTAGGGGTACCATATATGGTACCACCACAGTGCTCGAAGGTAGGGGTACCATATATGGTGCCGGTACCATACGGTACCGGTACCATATAAGGTGCCGGCACCATATATGGTACCGGTACCATACATGGTACCACCACAGTCCCCGAGCGTGGTGGTACCATATATGGTACCGGCACTAAATATGGTACCTCTTCGAATAAGTGGAGTGGTGGTACCATATATGGTGCCACCACAGGCCCCGAACGTGGTGGTACCATATATGGTACGACTACCCTCGGTACCGGTACCATATATGGTACCACTACCCTTGGTACCGGTACCATATATGGTACCACTACCCTTGGTACCGGTACCATATATGGTACCGGCACCTTATATGGTGTCGGTACCATAAACGGCGTTAAGTGCCTGACTGTAGTACAACAATAAGCTATAGTATAAAACGCAAACCATCAGTTAATGCGCAAACCAAAAGCAAGCTGCAACTTTTACAAATCAAAGTACCAACTAAAACGCAAACCACCAATGAGCCCAGACAGGGGCAAAGGGGGCTGATCGGGGTTGACCCCGATCAGGCTCTGAGCCACCCCCATCAGGCCGCCGCTACCTTGTATCAGTAATTTTTTTGCACGAATTTTGTGTAGAAAATTATGATAAAAATATGCCTACATTAGGTGTAAATGAGCACAGAATAGCTTATTTTAATCTATTTTAACGAAAAACGGGCAAAAAACTTGATTTTAGCCAAAATTGAACTTTTTGGCTTACCATCTCCTCAGCCCCCCTCAGGCGCTACTACCCCCATCAAGAATTGAAAATTCTTCCCCCCCTCAGCCGAAATGCCCATGTCTGAATGAGCCTCAAGCAATCAATCAATACTGAATCCACGGAATAAAACACAAACAACAAACCTGATCAAAGGCTGATTTGCTATAATGGCTGTTCGAAATTTTGGCAACCATGACGAATTTTTCTTGAATACAAAGCTACCCCACATAGAAGGCAAATCGGCACCACGCACTATTGTTAGGTTGCAGTGATGGGCCACTAGCCATTTTGCGTACATGTAAGACATGGCTGCTATGTAGTTTTGCTTGCTTAGCAAAAGTTGCAGTAGCTCGGCTTCTCCAGACACATCCTTCACCGGATTTTTACTCACTGCATCCTAAAAATCAGTTTCTTGGGTACTGAGCGAGCACCGTTCTAATCAAACGGTATCATGTTTTTTGCGGGGCACTTCACCCCGAAGTGCAATATACTGTACATTAAGATAATACAAAAATGAGCAAAGAACATACATGTAACAGGTCATCCGCCGATGGGGGAGGGGGGTTGGGGGGGGGGGTGGGGTCTGGCGCCTGACGGGGGGGTCTTAGCAAAAATTTTGGGGGAGGGGGTGGGCACTAAAAAACGCTCAAAAATCGCGAAAAATCGCGATTTTTTGGCTAAAAATTGCCAAAAATCGCTAATTTGGGCTGAAATACAGCTAAAAAGTGCTGTTTTGCAGGCGATTTTGGCAATTTTTGTGTGTGGAAGTGTAAAAAATTGCAAAAATTTGCTCGAAAATTTACTTGCCAGGAAAATCGGAGGGGGGGGGGTCGGTGAAATCGTCTCGGGGGGGGGGGGGGGGTCCCCCATCTGGGGGGTCTGGCCTAAGTCGGGTGGGGGGCAGACCCCCCAGACCCCCCTGTTACATGATGTATGGCAAAGAATATTGTGATGGAACAAGTAATTTACATACTCTAAGTTTCTGGAAATATTCGTGTTGATTTGACTTCATTTCTAACCATAGCCAATAGCCAGGACCATCCCTTAGAAAGGTGTATTCTTTTCTAGCGACTGCATCCATAACCTGTCTGGAGTCGGTCCAGGTTGGAGCCACTGGTTTCACCAGTAATCTGGTCAGCAGCACTCCACTATACAAAGAAAGAATAAAGGTGGCCAGAATGCCAAGAAGTGCTACTATTTGACTGGTTGACGTTTTCTCTAAAAGGGTAGAACATGTTTTAATGAAGCTTTAACAAACAAACAAACAAACAAACACACCGTAATCCAGTTTGTCGTCCGGCTGGCCAATCAGCATTCGAAAAGTGCTCCACTGGGTCTGCAGCCAATCAGTGAAGAGCGAGTTGGTTTGACGAAAACCCGATTTAGCGATGAAGAGCGCTGTGCAAATGAGAACAGCAGAAATGAGACAGGAGAGCCAGAGCTGGCTGCTGAACACTTTTAAAGGCAGAAGTGCGACCGTTTCGAATGGCACTTCCGATTTTCGAACTACGAACACCGATGCCTCACTGAAAGCAATGCAACTTTCAGTTTTTGTTTAATTTGAAAGTCCGAAAGAACTTAAAGTTACAACAACATAGTACCATTGCAATACAGTTACTCAAACCTGAAAAACTTATCTGTATAAGGGATAACTGAAACCAAAGTCAGCTTCTCTAGCCGGGGTGAGAGTACAAGAAAAGCCAATTGTATCAATACTTCCATTTAGTATAAACTTAGCGAGGCCATTGAACTTTCCCTCTGAATCTTGCCTCCAGACCAGTCGATTTGAGCTGAGAGTGTGCCAAGGAATAACCTCATATTTGACTCTCAAGTATCTCAACACATCATGCAATATTTCATGGTCTATGCCGGGTTCGTCGCATTTTCTAGTAGCTTTTAAAGTATACAAGCCGCATTCGGTGGACCGCGTGAGCACTGCACGACTCAACACCTTGAAGAGCATGACCGTAAATGGACAAAGAGTGAGGGCAGCTGAATCAGTGAGGTTGGTATGCCAACCAACAAAACAAACACAGCTGTCAATCTGATTGATTAAAAGCTTAATTTATTTCCAGCTTAATGCACTGATGATGATTAATGTGCTCCCTCAAGCGCAGGTACTTTCGTTGAAGCCAAACTCAGCATACATGTAATGTAACAGGGGGTCTGGGGAGTCTGCCCCATCTGACAAGGCCAGACCCCCTATCAGTCGAAAGCATGCTTGGAGATGGATGATCGGAGACGTGTTGGCTCACTAGAAGTGGAAGCTCAAACCAGAGGCTCGCTAAATCGGGACGGCCCTTGGGCCGTTCTCTTCATATACGTACTGTAGCTGGGTTTTCGACTGGGGAAAGTTTTCTGATCCAAAATAGAAAGTGCCACCACTCTTCTGCTCACCAAAGGCATCCAGCTCAATGATCAGATCCAACCCGCTTGCTCTACCTCCATGCCAATGCCTTCTCTTGGAACTGGAACAAGTGGTCACCAAGTTAGAACTGCTCAAGGGGACAAGAGGTTCTGGTCGGAGTGGAGAGACCAAATTGTCTTAAATTTTCAGTTTGTGTTTTGTTTGTTGTACTACCCTTTTTGTTGGTACATTTCAGATAAAGTTTATACAGTACAGATGAAAAAATATGTCCAATCGCTTTTTCGGCCTTCACTCAAACGTTTCGTTCTCTGTCAATTCTTTACCGATTTAGCTCAATTTTTCAGCAAAAATGAACAACATGGTTGGCTAAATATTCTGCAAGGTTGGTGCGAAAATTCCAACGGAAAATATTTTTTAACGAAAAAGTGAAAATCATAGTGGTCTGTGTAAATTATAATTTCCCGCGTAATTACAGCGCTATTGCTTAGATAGTTGTAGGAATGATCGGGCGGACATTTGGTCATGACATATTCAGAAGGTAGCCCTCTGGTTTAAGCGACACTAAAATTGGGGAATTTTAAAAATTCACGAAAAATCGATTTTTCCTTCAAAAACGTTGTTTTCTGCAATGTCTCAACACTTCCAAAAATTATTCACTTATAGGATTATGCAAACTTATGTAGTACAGTTGTTATGCTTGTCGGAAAGACCGAGAAGACAAGCAGAGTGTTGTTTCTCTCCCGATTGACTCGTCCAGCAGGGCTCTTAAGGACATACTGTAGGGAATAACGTCGAATTTTTTTTTGATTTTCCACCTTACTGATTCAATTTGCCATAAAAATCTTGAAGATAGTAAATTTGCGGCCAACCTTGCCTGAAACATATGTGCATGAGTTATTTACGAGCCCTGAAAATTTCAAGAAAATCAGTTAACAATTGAATAATTTTTGGAAGTGTAAGCGAACTGCGTTTTTGAAGGAAAAATCGATTTTTCGTGAATTTTTAGAATTCGCCAATTTTAATGCCCCTTGAGCCAGAGGGCTGCCGTCTGAATATGTTATGAGCAAATGTCCGCCCGATCATTCCTGCAACTATCTAAGCGATAGCGCCATAATTACGCGGGAAATTTGAATTTACACACACCACTATGACTGACTGACCGATTTGCTTGTTTTGAGGCCGATTAGTGATAAACAAAGATAACCACGCACCTAACGCCCGATAAGACAAATGGCCCAAATACAAGTGCACACAGCTTACAAGCACAATATTCAGCTTATCATTCAACTGGATCACTACGTGACTCTGACAGCACGTAACGCTCCAAAGATGGCGCTAAACATCGGATGTATATGTACTCGTGTTGGAGTATTCTTTACGCTTTTCGGCCTTGTCTACTTCCTGGAGTCGATTGGCAGCACTTACATGATAAGCGCTGTACAGTCGATCGAGAAACAGTTCAACATACCCAGCAAGTTGTCCGGGAGTCTGGTCTCCGCGCATGACATTGGCTACATACCGACCGTGGTTATTCTGTCCTATTTGGGAAGCAAGGGAAACAGGGCCAAGTGGATCGGAGGCGGCTGCATGTTGATGGTGATGGGACATCTGATCATCAGCTCTCCCAACTTCATTTTCCCCAAGGTTCCTGTCAAATGGAATATGACTTTGGTTGATGCCATCATACAACCTCCTTCATATCTAAAGGTAGTAAAACGGTCAGGCATGTCTTCAGACTTGGAGCTGATCTAAGTTGAAACAACCGATACGTAAGGGGGCGTGCAAAAATTGCGTTATGGAATGAGGGGGAGGGGATCGCCAAATTATTACTATGTATTTATTAGATGTTCCCGATTTTATTACGTAATAAATTTTAGCTTGCACTTTAAAAAGCACAAATCACTAAAGTGGCCAGAATTTAATTGCTTAAATATAATTTACTTCAACAGTACATGTACATGTTGCCTCAATTTGAAGCTTGCATTTTCTCAATTTCAATTAGGTGAAGGTGAATGCGTATATTTAAAAGGGCAGCTACCATTTACATCAAGGCTTTCCAATTTTTCAATTGCAAAATGGCAACGGTGACCATTATCTACGAACTGTCAGACCATATAAGGAGTTTATAAAGGTATATAACACCTTTTGGACTCAACTCGTACAATATATCGATCATCAGTAAAGTGATGTGGCAGCAGCCGTAAAATCCAAAACATTTTGGTTTCATCTGCAACAAAAAGCTACCCAAAAATGGCTTCAATGTGAAACAAGACTATACTATAACCGACGGTTTTCGACGTTTTCAGCACAACCCCCTAAAAACTACAACATATTTGGCTGACCCCCCCCCCGACTAAATTTGGCACTGTGTCGGACATTAGAAAATCTTCTATAAAAATGACATGGCACAGTAGAAGCTGTGAAAAAGAAAAAACTTTTTGACAGTGAACTACCATTTTGGCGGTTGGAAACATGAACTGGTTGAGTTTTCCTTCTAATATAGTTGTGGACAAAAGCTTCCTAGGCACCTAAAAAACCGTCGACGTTTTCGACACCAACCCCCACCCCCTGCGACGTTTTCCGACGTTTAACGAACCGCCTTCCTCTCTGAACGTCGTAGTTTATAGACAGCCCTAAAGAAAATTATAAAAATGTTGCTGTTTGTACAGTATGTTATTTGAGGAAAAAACATACATAGAACAGAAGGTAAAAATTTCGTTTCGAACTCCTCAAAAATTGAAATTTAGGTGGTAGTCAAATTGATTATTACGTTATTAGGGGCAGGGATCGGGAAATAATTACCAGAAATTTTCAATTTTCAGGTGCCCGAAAATGAGCAAATACACTATTACATAATTTTTTGCACGCCTCCCAACTAAAACGTCCGCAAAAGTCAACAACATCCTTTTGTAACAGGCTGACTCAGCAGGAATTAACCTCACAGACGTGCTAACATACACCCCGATTCGGTACAAACTTCCAAAGGAGATCAGAAGAGCGTTGGAAAGCGATAATGTGACGTTGACGGAGAATGAACGAGCTTTGGTTCTGAGACTTCGAGACCAATCCCTCCGAATACCAAATAAGGAAGGAAAGGAAGAACTGATGAAAATAGCCTCCAGACAGACCGGCTTTTGCAACCCAATAGTGAACAAATTGAAAGAAGCAATGGAAAGTCTGAAGTGTCTGTCTGGAGGTGCCACCAACACTCCAGCTGTTTTGCTTATCTGTTTTGGCCTGATTTTTGTTGGCATCGGTCACTCGATGCCGGGAACACTGGGGCTTCCCATGCTTGACGACAACCTGAAGAGACGAAGTGTACCCATCTATTTTGGTAAGTTTAGAGTCTTTCCAGTTATAATACATACATAATTCTTCTACACTGCAGGGCTGATGTTTTTCATCAAAATTCTGGGCCCTGTCAGCGGATTCGTGGTCGGTGGATTCACAAACAAAATCTACTTCACTTTGGAAGGTAATACAGTACAGCCAGGCACTAAAGGCCGTTTATGGTGCCGACGCCATATATACATAGTAGCATAACCTAGGCTAGTGGCACCATATATATGGTACCCCACGTTCGGGGACTGTGGTGGTCGTGGTACTACATTGCATATATGGCATGGCACCCATTGCCATGGTTAGGGTACAATATTTTTCATATTATATGGTACCACCACCACAGTCCCCGAACGCGGGGTGCCATATATGGTGACGGTACCATAAACGGCGTTAAGTCCCTGACTGTAACAGCTAGCGTACCAGCCGACTGGTATGGGGCATTTTGTAGTGTTTTCAAGTTATTGAGCATAAGGGTTGTTGTGCCCCTCCCAATCAAGATTGGCAACTGAAATCTTTCAAAGTTGGATCAGATTTAGGAAGCGTTTTTGTGTCAATCAACAACACCCAACACGTGTGGTTGCTATTGTAGCTTTAGGTGCTTAGGCAGCTCCAGTCGGTTCCCATTTACCTACTCGCTCTCACCAGCTTTCGGTGGCCTGGGTTGGGCTTTGTGCCGACCACCAACTCTTTGCGCAAGAAACTTGCCCCGTCGAGTGGATGAGCACACGCACCTAAACCACTACCTACACCAACTGTGCCGGCATTTATTGAGGGTTCCATTACTATTACTAGGTTCCACTGTATGTTTCTACTTACTTACCATAGATCCGGTCGGACTCACCCCTAAAGACCCTCGATGGATCGGCGCCTGGTGGTTGGGCTTTTTGCTGATCGCAGCGGTACTATTTTGGCCTTCTTTGGCCTTGTTTCTCTTTCCAAAAGGCTCTGTCGACGAAGCGATGTCCGGCCCTGACGATCAGGATGGTCCGACAGCGACGACTGACAATCGAGCGCCAAATTCAAAACGCAAAAAAGAACTGACTCTCATTGACAGACATAGAGTTGAGAAGCTGAAGGAGGAAGAGGATGGAGAGAAAGGATTCTGCCTGGAGATCAAAAGTAAGTCTGTCTCTGATCTCTTTTTATTTCTGGTGATGAACAGTACTTTTAACAATTATTTTAGAGTTCTGGATAGCTATGTTCGTCATTCTGAGATGTCCCATCTATACAGGTTGCTTGATCGGACGTGTTTTCGATGCTTTTGCCTGGAAGGGTTATTTTGTTTTCCTGCCGAAATATCTGGACAATCACTATGGCTTACCTCAGTACAAGGCAAACATGCTAATAGGTTAGTCTTCTTGTTTCGTACAGTACTTTATACTGTATCATACATGTCGTTGGGGGGTGTAAAGGGGGGGCCGGCCCCCCCAAGCCCGATTTTTCGGCAAAAGTCCCCCCAGCGGATTTTTTTGGGGGGACCTGAAAACCCACTTTTGGATTCCAAAGTAAAGGAAATTTTAGCCCAGACAATACATTCTGCAGCACAAAATTGGGTTTTCGCCTACCCTACAACCCAAAACAGGGTTTTGTAAGGCTTAGAAATCCGAAATAGGGTTTTTAGGCTACTTTTAAACCCTGATTAGGGTTTTTAGACTACTTTGAAACCCTAAACAGGGTTTTCAGGTTTACTTTTAAACCCTGATTAGGGTTTTTAGGCTACTTTTGAACCCTGATTAGGGTTTTTAGGTTACTTTCAAACCCTGATTAGGGTTTTTAGGTTACTTTTAAACCCTGATTAGGGTTTTTAGACTACTTTGAAACCTTAAACAGGGTTTTCAGGTTACTTTTAAACCTAGATTAGGGTTTTCAGGTTACTTTCAAACCCTGATTACGGTTTTTTGGCTACTTTGAAACCCTAAACAGGGTTTTCAGGTCACTTTCAAACACTGATTACGGTTTTCAGGTTACTTTGAAACCCTAAACAGGGTTTTTAGGCTACTTTGAAACCCCAAACAGGGTTTTCAGGTTACTTTTAAACCCTCATTAGGGTTTTTAGACTACTTTTAAACCTGATTAGGGTTTTTAGACTACTTTTAAACCCTGATTAGGGTTTTTAGACTACTTTTAAACCCTGATTAGGGTTTTTAGGTTACTTTCAAACCCTGATTAGGGTTTTTAGGCTACTTTCAAACCCTGATTAGGGTTTTTAGGTTACTTTCAAAGCCTGATTAGGGTTTTTAGGTTACTTTGAAACCCTAAACAGGGTTTTAGCACTCACTAGAAAGTCTAGAGAGGGTTTTTAGGTTGATTAGAAACCCTAAACAGGGTTTAAGAACTGCATTAAAATCACTAAATAGGGTTTTTTTTAGTAATCCTATAAGTCAAAACAGGGTTTTGCGCGTGCTTAGAATCGAAAGTAGTGTTCTCTGGACTATTTTTAGTCAATATAACGCATTTCAATCTGTATTTTATCGCTGAAACTCATATTCAATACGTATTTTGAGCGCAAAACAGCTTTTTATTACATTCATTGTTTCAATATTCGGTTTTTAAGGCATTTTCTTCTACCTGAACAGGGTTTTCAAGGCATTTTTAATGCAAAAACAGGGTTTTTAACGCTTTTTCGGTCCAAATAGGGTTTTGAAGCCATTTTTCGCCCCAAAATCTCTAAAAAAAGGTCGACAAAACCCACTTTTTACCCCAAAAAAAGTTCGACAAAACCCACTTTTGGACCCCAAAAAAGGTCGCAAAACCCACTTTGGACTTGGTCCCAAAACCCTATTTGGGATTTGAAAAAGGTCCCCCCCCACGGAAAAACCCAGCGACATGTATGTACTGTATACTGTACATGTACCAGGGGTTTGCGGGTTAGTTAGTCACTTTTCCTTACACCTGAACCGCACAGATCATGGATACAAATCTCTAGGTCTGGTCGGAGTACTGGGGTTCGCGTTGGGAATTTTTGCCGGCAGCATAGCCATGAAGAAATTGAAGCTGGAAGGACGGAAAGCTGCCGCCTGGATTGTCTTCTGCTCCTTCGTATCAGTCTCTCTTGGCTTTTCAAAAGCATTCATGGGCTGTCGTTCAGTTGTCAATACTATTGGTCAAATCGGACAGTACGTAGGTTCTATTTCTCAGCCACGACTGTAAATTAAGCACAAGTCAGCTTTCAGACAACGCAACTTCAATTTTACGCAACCTTGCAACACTGATTGTTACTGCGAGCCGGTAAAATTACTGCCGGTTTGCAGTGAATCCGGCAAAGTCTTCTACTCGCCCTGTCAAGCTGGCTGTCGAAACGTCAGTCTAACCGGCAGCCAAATGGTAAAAACACATAACATTCTCCTTTACCTTTCCCTCATCTTTTCTTACTTTCTTCAGACATTTTCTGACTGCATTTGTGTGGACGTTGGCGACTCTGTGTCACGTGACTGGTGCCATGACGATTGTACAGTAATCACTGTGGTCTATTTTGCGGCTAGCATAATAGAAGGATTAGTGGGTGGAATGGGAGTTATTCCCGGTGTGCTAATGATTCTCAGGTACATATTGCAGTCAGACACTTCACGACGTTTACGGTACTGGCACCATATATGGTACCACCACACTCCCCGAACGTGGGGGCACCATATATGGTGCCGGTACCATTATCTTGCCACTAACATAGGTACCGGCACCTTAAGGTGTACCATAAACGGCGTTAAGTTACTGAGTGTAAAGGGTGTAATGTAAACAACATTGTTAATATTTTTTTTGGCCAAGTCCTAAAGTCCTAAGTTCGGCCTGCTAGCCTTCCGTAGCCTGGAGTTTATGCCCTTCCGAAATGAACTGACCCGAATTTTCAGACGTCAACTTTGAACATAAATATCTCACGAACCCTTCATCGTATCTTTCACAAATTTTGCCAATCTTTATATGGGCTTAAGAACCTGAAGAGCTCAGCTTCTTAGCACAACCGGTTAAAATCTGGCGCATTTCTACTTTCAGTCAAGGTGAAAAATTAGCAAGCAATTTGCTTTCTTTGCAGAGCTGTACCTCCCGAGCACAGATCGGTGGGATTTGGTTTCAGCGCGGGCGTGGTCAGTTGTGGTAAGAGCGTTTAGGGTTAACAAATTGTACAGTAGTACTGTATGTCGGTGCTAATCTAGCAACCTGGCTTACTCCAATTGCTTACGGCAGCTTAATCGATACAACTTGCCTAGTCTGGGAGAAAACCTGCACGGGCACTGGCGCCTGTTCTATTTATGAGCCCTCGGAGCTGAGATGGAGGTAGGAAACCCATTATAGTTAAATCATTTTTGGGCTCATCTACAGGGTCCGTCAAAAAGCAACCCAGCAGATTTTTTACTGTAGAAACTGTAAAACCCAACCCAACCGATTAGAACGCATCGTTTTTGAATGAAAGACAAATGAATTCTTGAAAGATTGCTGATTTTTCTATTTCGATACGCTGCTTAGTTCATGAGATATTTGTCCGCAAAGTCAAAACAGAGACTTTGGCAATGAAAAAGCTTTTTTGGCATTCAAAATTTTTTAACCACTCTAGCAGCAAGTAACAGTCTGTTTTAGTGCAACAGAATCGCTCTTAACCTATCTTAATCTGAATCGAATCAACAGAATCATTTTTTTTGCTTTGACAGCAAATATCTCAGGAACCAGAGTAAGCAGAGTGCGTTAATAGAAATTTCAAGAATTTATTTGTCTTTCATTCAAAAAAATTCATTCAAATCGGTTGAGATTTACGGTTGCAATAGCAAAAAATATGCTGGTTTGTTTTTAGTACACTCTGTACGCAATGAACTTTGACAGGATCCATCTACTCTACGGTGGATTGCGCGCGATCGGTTGGATCACCGATATTTGGGTTTGGTTTTTCGCCGGAAATTTGAAAATCATCAGCGATGAAGATGAAGAAGCAAAAAGCAGAAATGAAAACGAACTTTCACCAATTACTACATAGCACAGTGTGCAGTAATTAATTACTGTAAAAACTCTATAAAAACATAAATATGTAGACTAAATAATATCATTTCTTGAATGCAAGCATAGTACCGTCTCCGGTAGTTAGCAAGCTACAGTCGACCCTAGAGTCTTGGTGAATCTTTTTGTTCAAACTGTGGATTGCTTGACCTGCCTTGTGGTTCGGGTCCAACACGCCACCGTGGAAAAAGGCCTGAAATGTTTTTATTTTAAGGCTAAAGTTATTTATAAAGTCCTTAATTGAATGAAAGGCGCACGATCAATTTCTTTTAAATTTTAGATCTCTCCGTGTGTACTGTAGTGCGTACTTTCAAAGTCTGTTTTCTAAAGTTTGAAAGCACGTATGAACTAATGCAAGAATTAACCCTCTGTAACACACCGATTTCAAAAGTATTCATACGACTTACATTATCTATAGCGATTACTCCACCGCTTCTGATCAGCTGTAGACACTTTTCGTAATAAATCGGGTAACTTTCCTTGTCTGCGTCTATGAACGCAAAATCGAATTTGCCACACTCGCCACTAGCTATCAGTTCATCTGTAAACAAATTGTTTCTCTTTTGTCCTGTCACTGACATAAAAGTCATAATCACCTAAACATACGGACTCTAGGTTATTTACAGATCTCAAATATCAACCGATTATACAGGGTCCGTTAGGCCGCATAGCCACTGTGCGCGACGTCGTGCGCTCATCCTCTCGGCGCGGCAAGTTTCCTGCCGAAATGAGTTGGTCGTCGGCACAACGCTCTACCCAGGCCACCGAAAGCTGGTGACAGCTATTAGGTAAAATGGGAACCGACTGGATCTGCCGTTGCACCGAAGCCACTCCACAAAGCATGCCGCGTTGGGAAGAAGATTTACGATGTGAGAAGCTGTCTGAGGGACCAACTAAGCTGGGAGCCCTCTGGTATATGGGGCACTCGCGGCCGTCGGGAGCTGTCAGCATCATGCATCGACAGGCCGGCCGCCCTCCTGGTGACCAGCGCCCGGCAGCATGGCTAGGAGTGGCTGGCAGTGAAAGAAGGGCAACGTCCGAGATGACGAATCACGGGGGTAGCGAAATGGACCTCGAGTCTGATCGTAGGCCGTAAGGCCCCCCCCGCAAATCGGATCGGATCGGACAGGGTCCGTTAAAAACAACCCAGCAGATTTTTTAACTCAACCAATCCTAATCTCAACGGATTTGAAAGAATTTCTTCGAGTGAATGATAGATACAAAATCAGTTGAGATTTACGGTTGCTTCAGTAAAAAGTCTGCTGGATTGTCTTTTTCTGACGGTGGCACAACTTTTGAGGACTTAGATTTAGGTACCTAAAGTCTGGCTGGCAGGTTGAACTTTGACCGTGATTTTTGAGGCTACCACATCCGATTTGGCGATGATTGGCTGTCCGAATTTCCGATAATTCTCGTCCGAAACATCCATAGAAATCACTTGACCGTCTTGGGGAACCGCTAAGGCCCAAGCTAGCGCGCTGGCACCAGTGAATGTACCTTAACCAAATACTCAAATAGTATACTGGGTGCCCTGCCAAAGAATGACAGCCCCCTACGGAGAGCAAACTAAGCAAGACAGAAAACAAGACGGTTCTTCAAAATGAGTGTATAAAACTTTAGATAGTTTGATCATTTTGAAGATCCTCTCAGTTTTAGAGGCTGAGACAGATTTCTTTTTGGAAATTTTTTACAAAATTAGACCGGCAGCAGAGGAAAACGTCAGTAAACTTTTATTTGAAGAAAGTGGGTGTGCAATTTTTTCAGATGCAGCTTTCTCTTTCAAACAAGTCTTGCTGACAGTAAGCTCTTCAGATAATTCTTTCAGATGATTTTCCCTTCCAATCCAAAGAATTCTGGCACTTTTTAGGCAAATCTTTCAAAAAGCAGCTTTCGCTTTCGAACAATGCTGGCACTCTTTAGGCAAATCTTTCAAAAAGCAGCTTTCGCTTCCAAAGAATTCTGGCATTCTGTAGGCAAATCTTTCAAAAAGTAGCTTTCGCTTCCAAAGAATTCTGGCATCTCTACGCAAATCTTTCAAAAAGCAGCTTTCGTTTCCAAAGAATTCTGGCACTCTCTAGGCAAATCTTTCAAAAAGCAGCTTTTGCTTCCAAAGAATTCTGGCACTCTTTAGGCAAATCTTTCAAAAAGCAGCCTTCGCTTCCAAAGAATTCTGGCACTCTCTAGGCAAATCTTTCAAAAAGCAGCTTTCGCTTCCAAAGAATTCTGGCACTCTTTAGGCAAATCATTCAAAAAGCAGCTTTCGCTTCCAAAGAATTCTGGCACTCTTTAGGCAAATCTTTCAAAAAGCAGCTTTCGCTTCCAAAGAATTCTGGCACTCTTTAGGCAAATCTTTAAAAAAGCAGCTTTCGCTTCCAAAGAATTCTGGCACTCTCTAGGCAAATCTTTCAAAAAGCAGCTTTTGCTTCCAAAGAATTCTGGCACTCTTTAGGCAAATCTTTCAAAAAGCAGCCTTCGCTTCCAAAGAATTCTGGCACTCTCTAGGCAAATTTTTCAAAAAGCAGCTTTCGCTTCCAAAGAATTCTGGCACTCTTTAGGCAAATCTTTCAAAAAGCAGCTTTCGCTTCCAAAGAATTCTGGCACTCTTTAGGCAAATCTTTAAAAAAGCAGCTTTCGCTTCCAAAGAATTCTGGCACTCCTTGTAAACTTTTGGGCAAGGCCAAGGACCAAGGCCTCCTTGTAAACTTTAGGCAAATCTTTCAAAGCAGCATTCCGTTCTAAGGCATTCTGACATTCCTTTGAGTTATCTTCCAAAAACACGAATTTTCAATTTCCTTCCAAAGAATTCTACAGTCGTCTGGTAATATAGGTATCCAAAGGCATTGATAATAAATTATGAGTGATGAGGAAACTGTCCTTTCCTGTGTTGGACTACAGTAGGCTATCAATAGAAAGCTTGAAATGCACTAAATAAATGGACCAAAATATTACCATATTCTTATTCCTTCTATTTCCGTTTAAAAACCCCAACAACACTGCGGTCAGTAGTACATACGTATCTATATTACTGACACTCTTTTAAGTAATTATTTCTGATAGTAAAAGTTTCAGACCATTCTTTCAAAACGCTTTTTTGTCTTTCAAGCAATTGTTTCTTACAGTAACTCTTTAGGTAGTTCTTTAAAAATCACTTTTGCCTTTCAAACAATTCTATCAGACTGTAAACTCTTCAAATATTCCTTTAAAAGCAGCTTTCAGTTGCAATTCACAGTAAACTGTTGTCAGTTTTCGGGCCACAGAACCAGAACGAGTTGGAATTTTCGAGCCAATCTTTCGCAATAGGTACCCAGTTATCTTGTTAATACATCCTGAAAATCTGAGTCAAATTCATAGAGAAATGACTGAGAACGAACTGTTCGAGTAAACTCTCCTTCCTTATGGAGTGTCTAAAGCCTAGCAGCTTTACAACGAGCGAGCCGAACGGCGCCGAGAGCACACGCTTTAAGATGCAATTGCATCCTACACGCTTAACGAAAAGCTAATCTTATACCGGCAGCCTTGGCTGTCGGTAAAAATGATAGGATAGTTTATTATGGGTTTATACTCACAAGCTCAATACTGAGTCTTCCCTCTATTGGCGTCACAAACAGCTTAAAGATGAGTAGTAATTTTTCTCTTCCTATTTTGCTCATATTCAAGCTGTTCGTGACGCCAATAGAGGAACACTCAGTATTGAGCTTGTGAGCATAAACCCACAATATGATGTTCTACTTATGGGTACTTTCATTTTTTCAGTCATGCATATGGGGGTGCAACAATTAAGTAATGGTGTTTTTGTCCATTTTCCGGCCACCTTCCACTGACAACCGCTCGTAATAATTTTCTAACCTCCTCCCTAATAACGTTATAATTTGGCTACCCCGAAATAATAATTTTCTGGAGAGTTGGAGCCGAAATTTTTGCGTTCAGTTCCATATAACATAAAGTTTTTAATAAAATAACATCTGTATACAGTAACAGATTGATAATTTTCTTTATCAATGAGCTACAACTACATGTACGTCTTCGTTTTACATAGAAGCCATCACTGGGTGGCTCTTTGTTACAGACAAAGCAAGGTGTTTTATCATAGATTATAGGGCTGCTGTTATGACTGACTGATGATGGATAGTCATAAAAGATTGAGTCAATAATTGCTATACCCTTATAAACTCTTAATAAAATGTCTAGGTCACTGGTGTCATTTAGCAGTTGAAAAAATGGAAAGCCCTGAGATAACTTCAGCTGCCCTCTAATCTACACGTTCATTCATGTAAGTGAAATTGAGAAAATATAAGGTAATGGCTTCAAATCGAGACTACTACATGTACGTACATGTACTGTACGTAAAAAAAGCAATTAAAATTACGACCACTTCACTGATTTCTGCACTTTAAAAAAATTACGTAATGAAGTTGCCAACCCCCTTGTAATAAATAGTAATAATTTGGCGACTCCCTCCCTCTCATGCGATTACGTAGTTTCTGCACGCCCTTAGTTTAGTTTACTCGGTGAAGGGCTATAAAATGAGCAGAGGAAAGATTACCAACATCAAGCACTCTTTTTCCTTTAATGAGTTTGATCAAGTTGGAACATAGCTGCAGAACTTCAGGAGCTCCCAGCATTCCGGCGTGAGGCGCGTGTGCCAGTGTCTCTTCTTGCAGTTTCTTTTGCAATTCATCAAGTCTCAGTGAGTTCTCGGCGCAGTAGCGCACCTGCTCATCTTTGGAGTGGTAGCTCTTTCCCTCTTGTCTCGGTACCGACATTTCTTTTACTTGCAAACGCTTCTTCCACTCACACTTCAGTACGCACACAAGATTTCTGCGAACGGCGCGAAACGTATACATGCACTGCCTGTGCACTATGCAGTTATTATCTGCTAGAGACATCGAGCATTTATCAAAGATCAAATATGCTTTGAAGCGTCGTCGGTGTTGCAACGTTAAAACTCAGATTTTAACTGAGCATACTCTACATACATGCATTGTATGTACGGGTAATATGTAATGGGCAAAGGGGGTCTGAGGGGGTTGACCTCCCCTCAGACTGTGACCTACCCCCTCAGGTCGCCGCTACCCCCTCAGGAATTTTTAGGAAGAATTTTGTATAGTGAATTTTGATAAAAGCATGCCTAGATTAGCTGTAAATGAGCTCAAAATAGCTCATTTTTAACCTATTTTAGCTAAAAATATACCTAAAAACCTTGGTTTCAGTCAAAAATCGGACTTTTAGCTTACCATCACCTCAACCCCTCAGACGCCGCTACCTCCCTCCTCAGCATTCGGAAATTTACCACCCCTTAGCCGAAATGCTAGCCCATGAGTGTGTATATGCACGGTAGTATCATGTGTGTAGTTTCGATCAAACATGGGACACTTAGTGTCAGTAGCGTACCTAGAGGTGTAGAGTGGGTACAGCCCCCTTTGGGGTGGGAGAAGGAAGGGAAAATTAGGCAAAAATAAGAGAAATGAATGAATTATGACCTACACCTATCAATTTGATGTCCAGAATGCGTTTTAGAAGGCTAACTTTTCAAAAATTTCTGGCCCCTGGCCCAACCAGAAAATTCAAAATTTTACACCCTTTTGCAAAATCTTGGGTACCGTACGCCACTGCTTTGCGTGGGACACCCAGTACATGTACTACGGGGATTGGGGGTTATTCCCCCAGCTAGAAAGACCAAACGGCTCACCCCCTACCGAACAGTACAAGTTCTACCGGAGAGTGCTGCATTGAGTACCCGGGTACACTAACCAGCACTTAGCACTTTCTGCAACAAAAATCAGATCCTGTTAGTGTACCCGGTACACTAATTGTCACTTAGCCAAATCATTTTAAACTGCTTGTTTTCACGATTTCTGAGCAAGAATGCAATTTTGCAATCCAGATTACTGTTTCTACCAAGTAAATGAGAGTGGTTTAAAGAGAGAGAAAAGTTTATCCGACAACCTACAAAGCATAACAACAAAATACAAAAAAAGAACAGAACGAAGAATTATGCAACCAGATCAGAGGGTTGGTCAAAGTTTTCATGAGTTCATTCTTGTGAGTTTGTGTCAGTAAAAACGATTGAAAATGAGCAAAAATATTATGTAGACCTGCTCTAAAGCTACCGTAATGTTGGAAATTTTGACACCCATGACATAAAACCTGTCTCTGAGTAGTGTACCCCGGGTACA